>CAUYSK010064552.1:0-116933 GCA_963575035.1 Avahi laniger | reverse complement strand
ACTCACCCACCCATCCATCCACCCACCATCCCTCCATCCACTCACCCACCCATCCATCCATCCATCCCTCCATCCACTCACCATCCCTCCATCCACTCACCCACCCATCCATCCATCCATCCTTCCATCCACTCACCCACCCATCCATCCACCCACCATCCTTCCATCCACTCACCCACCCATCCATCCATCCATCCATCCATCCACCCACTCACCCATCCATCCCTTCATCCACCCACCATCCCTCTATCCACTCACCCACCCATCCATCCATCCACCCATCCCTCCATCTACCCACTCACCCATGCCTCCATCCATCCACCCACTCACCCATGCATCCATCCATCCATCCCTCCCTCCATCCATCCACACACCCATCTCCCCATCCATCTGTCTGCCTATCAAGCATTGCTGAGCCCTGCTCCTGTCCAGCCCTGCAGGAAATGGGTTGAGACAAGGCCAAGCTGCTGCTCCCAGAGCCAAGGGCCTGGAAGCTGCTTCACCCTCCAAACACAGGGTTAGAGTGGACAGCTCCCCCAGGCAGGGATCTTTGCTTTAATCAAGGCTGTAACCCCAGAAAGTGCTGGCACATAGTAGGTGCTCAATAACCAGTTGTTGAATAAATGCGTGGAAAGGCTCACCCACTTCCTAACTGGGCTTTGCAGCCAAACTGTCCTCCCAGCGTTGCCCCAGTCCTTGAAGAAACAGTGAGCACGCCCAGCCTGATGTGTGGGTGGTATCGCGGGTGCCGACTGTGGAGCCGTGAGGGTCTGGGTCCAAGTCATGATTCTGCGCTTTACCGAGAGCTCGGCTTTCGTGGGTGTCACCTCATACAACAGCCCTGTGATGTGGATACCACCACGCCCATCTTACAGATGAAGGAACTGGGATCCCGAGAGATTGAGCCACTTGCCTGAGGTCACAGACTGTGGCAGTCTTAAAACATGGCCCCAAAGTTCTTTGACACCCCCTCCTCCCATTGACAGGCAGGGTCTGCGTCCCTTCCTCTGGCATCTGGGCTCGGTGGCTGCCTGACCAAGAGACTACCATGAAAGTGACATAGTGCCAGTTCCTGGGCCGTGGTCGTAAGAACTGGTAGTTCCCACTTCCTGTCTCTTGAGATGCTTGCACTGAGCCCAGCCACCATGCCGTGGGGAAGCCAGAAGGCACGTGGAGAGGCCAGGTCCTGCAGACCCTAGAACCCATCTCTTATCCACTGTCCCATGCTGCCTGAGTTTACCTGGCACATGTACACTTCAGATGTGTTGGCCGAGGTGATGGGGCCCTTGAGGGATGACTCGGGCTTGCCTACGAACACTCCCGACTGTTCTGTGGCCTGGCGCATCTCCGCTGGGCTGGTCCCCAGGAGGAGACAGATGGCCAGAGTGGAGCAGCTCCCTGAGCTCCCTGGGCTCAGCCCTCAGGCCTGCCATTCCTAGCTGTGTGAACTTGGGCAAATCACTCCATGCCTCAGTCTCCTCCTCTGTACAATGGGCTTACTAAGAGGAACATTACAGCCCCGTTGGAGGATTCAGCGTGCGAGCTTGAGGTGCTGTGTGCCTCCGTACAATGACTGTAAAGTTCTTAGCAAGGCTTAAAAGTCTCAAGGGACACCAGCTCAGGTGTGCCAACGTTCAACAGGAGCCATCAGAGGCTGGGGGCAGGGTGCCGGGGGGAATGACGGGGGGATTCAGATGATTAGTGTTGTCACTGCAAGACCCTCGCAGGGCACTGATGCCTTTGAACGTGGGGCTGGTGGTGCTCAAGTCCTTGAGCACTATTTGTGGCTCCCTCTTCCCCTCCCCCACCCCTTGGACAGCCTTATAGCCTGGTCAGATCGAAGTTATCCTTGGGACCCATCTTTACCTGTATGGTCCCAGCAAGCCCAGCAGAGTGACTAGAATCACCCCCACTTTAGAGATGAGAAAAGTGAGGCCCAGAGAGATGAAATTGTCCGCTCAGCTTAGCAGAGACAGGAATAGAACGGGGTTGTCTGATCATAAGGTGTGTGTGTTACCTCTGCGGGGGACAAACATGCTCTGAGGGGTGCCTGACACATGCCAAGCACTGGAACACATCCGCGGGGACAGTGCTGGCCCGGGAGAGCCCAGCCTGGGCGCTGGGGTGGAGGTGGTGGGCCGCAGTATCCAGTCCCGGCACGCCTGAGCAGCGCACGGCAGCAGCCAGGGAACCGGGTGCCCGGGGCAGGCAAGAATGGCCCTTTGGCTGATCACGCAAGTCCCTTTTCTGTGGCGAGACTGTATATCAGAGAATTCTTTAAAAGTGTGTCATGCTGGATTTGGTCACAGACAGAGTGGTCAGCAGAGGCCAGGAAATAAATGTCAGATGACGACGACGAGGGGGGTCTCCAATATGTTACCCAAGTGGGACAGGCACTCCAGGCAGTTGGGGGTGGGTACCGGGAATCCACGAGACAAGAAGGGACAAAGCCCACTCCGACCCCACCTTCCCTGAAGGGGCTGTGGTGTAGACACGGACTGAGCCCAAACCCCAGGTCCTCTGCCGCCCAGCTCGGTGATGAGGGAAGAATTCTTCTAGCTCCCTAATCCTCGGTTTCCAAATCTGTCCAATGGGAAAGACAATGCCCACCTCAGGTCTTATTCATTCATTTGTGTGTTTGTTTACTGAGGATTCCATGAGCTCACAGGTATAAAACGCACGGCGCATCACTCTTCAAGGGGAGTAGACCCCTGCCCCCATCACTTCTCTTGGCAATCCCATTCCCAGGAGGCAAGGGCTCCTCTCGGATGATGAGGGTGTGTTGTTCGTGCAACTCCTCTGAGGGACGATGTGGCCAGGGGGGCGGAAGTCAGACAGCGAAGGTGCACTTGCCGTTTATGATTTATTTTGCTCCTGGCCATTGGAGCCCCCAGAATGGCTCAGGAGTCAACCAACCATTTCACTCCATGTTCTGGTTTGTTCATTCATTCATTCAGTCAGTCATCGAGCATTTATTATGTGCCTACTGCATGCATAAATACATGGGGGACTCAGCCTTTCTTCCTAACCTTACCTCTCCTCCCTCCCTTGCACTCTTCCCTCCACTGCACTGAACTTCTTACCATCTCCACTCTCCAAAATGCCCAGTGTCCTCCGTGTCTCAGTGCCTTTACTCAGGTCGTGGTTGTTGCTGTCACCGTCACCTCTCCCCCCTGCAACAGAGCAGCATGTTAGAAAGAGCCCGGGTTGTAGAGTCAGGAGGTACGGATTTGAACCTTGGTGCTGCCTCTCGCTAGCGGCTAGGTTATTTAGCCTCCCTGAATCTAAGTTTCCTCATCTGCAAATGGGAATAATACCCCGGTCTATCACAGGAGGTTGTTGTGAGAATGAAATACGACCGGACACATAAGACATCTACCGTGGTTAGTGCTGTCCTGGAGTTGAAACTTTTCATAGGTGTCTGTTGAATTGATCTAATGAACTCTGGCCTGGGAGGTGGGACCCTGGAGTCCTGGTCGCGGGTATGTGTGCGTGGATAAGTCCTTCTCTGGGGCTCGGATCGCTTGATTAAAATCTTGGGGTTGGGTTTCCTGAACATCAAGCTTTTGCGCCCCTGGCTTTGTACCTATGACTTTGAACTGGCTGCAGGGACACCCGGCACACAGCTGGCTGCATCTCCCTCCTCCCCCAGGGAAGACATCACTAGTTGATCAGAGCATTCCAACTGCTGAGCCCTGCCAGGGGCTCGGAATCTTTCCACAGGACACCTGCCAGCCATCGCCAATCAAATCCAAGGTGGCAGTTGAGATTAAACGGACTTTTCATTCCCAGCCAGTGTCTGGGTGGGGCGAAGAGGCGCATCAGGAAGGTGCTGAGGACACAGTCAAGGTGACGGCCGTGAGGTGGGGCAGGGGGTGGTACAGAGCAGTGGCGCCAATGTGGGGCAGTGGTCCATTTGGGACGGCCCATAGGGGCACAAAGATACTGCCGCCGTGTCATTTCTGTCCCAACAGCCCCTCTTTGTGGGGACACGTGCCCAGGATGGCGTAACCTGGGCAGGCTTTGTCTCCATCCCGGAGCAGAGGTGAAGGTGAGGGAGGGGCACCGACTGTGGACCAGGTGACGTGTTCTTTTCTTTTTCATGGATGGTCCATAATCCTCACTGTCAACCCCGCCGGGAGCCAGTATCAGCTCCTCTTTCAGGGTGAGGAATGGGAGGCTGGGAGCTTACCGCCCCTGATGCTTGGTCATAAACTGTAATGATCTGCTGGGGTTGGGCTCCTGCTCTGCCCCCCACTCATACCCCTTTCAGGAAAGCACAGTGGAGCACAAGTGGATTTACCCGATTTTATTATGTTGAATCTGCTCTAATTTTATATCAGCAAAAAGCAAGTAATTTGCCAAGTTTGGGACTCTTATAAGTGACACTGACTCGTGCCACACCAGTGCCACAAAAGTGGCCACGTGTGCAGCATGGAGTCCAAGAATTGCTGATGTCATTCAGCCAGGACACTGAGGCCCAGAGAGAGGGTGGTGACTGGCCCAACATCACACGGCAGGGGCAGAGCGCGAAGATCTCATCCTCACAGCCAGTCTCCCTTTAGTGGTACAGTCGTGTGGCTGAAACCACTTCCAACATGGGACTGGATCACACTGACAGTCGCCTCTGTCACTGCAGTTGGGCTGCATCCAGAACGTCACTAGGTCTCTGCCTCCTGTGAGGGCATGGCCACGCTGGTGCTCGGCCCTGGCTGTCAGGGCAGGAAGCCCTCAGCCGGCAGCCAAAGGGGTTTGAGGCCTCCCATTCCCAGGAAGTATGTCTGCTGTGATTACGGCTGACGGCAGGCCCCGGGCTGGTTGTAGGGCCATTACGTAAGGGAGTTACATAAATCATCTTGCGATGTCCGCATCCCACGTCCACAGAGGCACTGGCCTGGCCACCGTGTCTTTTGTATGTTCCCTGAGTCGGGGAGGTTGGGCCTAACTCTCCAGGGCCGGGGTGGCTGGGAGAGTCTGCGGCCCTGGGCAGCAAAGGCCCTGGGGGGGTGTTAGGCCTGTGTGCGGCTCGCAGTCATCAGAGGAGCAGCATCTCAGGATCAGCCCCGTCCTGGCTCTGTCATTTACTGACCATGGGACCCTGGGCAAGTTTCCTAGCCCATTTGTGCCTCTGTCTGCTTATCCACTAAAGACAGCAATCACGGCCCCTGGGAAGAACAGGTGACCATGTATGTCATGTACTTTGATTAAGCAGGCTTTCACATTATTATGATCAGGCGTGAGTGTGAGCACAGGGTGGCCGCCAGAACAGAGCTTCCCCCTGGGTCCTCCTCCCACCTGGCTCTGCCACCCTGGGCGAAGCACTGTCCCTCTGTGAGCCTCTCTTTCTCCATCTTTGAAATGAGAAATTGGCCCATCTTTTGGAACTGAATTTTCTGGAGAGGTCAGAAAATGTTAAATCTCCTTTAAAACTTATTTTTGGCAATTTAAATCATTATGTTCTAAAAACTGTATCAACAAAGAGACGCACATTCAAATGCATTTTAACTCACAGGCTGGTACACTGGGCTGCCGACTGGTCAACTCGGGGGTCAGGTGACTCCTCTGGGGACCAGGTAATAAAGCTTCTCCCGAGATTCCTTTTCATTGATGACTGTCCTAAGATCACAAGATAAACTTGGAAGAAAACTACCATTTCAGCTACTTATGTCTATAAATCAAGACTGTAAATGTTCTGCAACCGAAACAAAGTGTGGCTGGTGTGAGACCAGAATCCATAACTCCTGATTTCAAAGGTTTATGTCATCAAAACAGCCTCCGTGTCCTAATCCACTACTGGCAAAACAAGCAGAACGTATGCATTTGAATGTGCAAAGTAACTTTGTACTCAGCACTTTGCTGTCACAGTTTTACACATTGGGCTTCCAAACATTTTCACATGGGCGTCTCTGCTTAAAAGCAATTTGAGAGCCCGTTGCCCCAGATGACCTCCTCGGGTCCCCTCGGGGTTGGCCTGCGAATGTCCCTGCCAACTGCCTCTTCTCACTTGCAGTTCCAGTCTGCACACATTCCAGGCTAAATCCTGGAAGCGGGTCGTGCCTGCTGATACCCAGAGGTTCTGGACGACGGTTTGTTAGGATGTTGTTCTGCTTCACTGTTGCGTGGGCGTAAGACGGCTGTTCAGTCATCGAGGCAAAGCAGGGATGCCACCTCCACACCCTCTGGTCCCTGGCGCATAGCAGGTCCTGGGTGGGTTGGTGTGAAGCGGTGGGTGCCTGAGGCTGGATGGTCTGATGACCTTGAGGCAGGGTCAGCACAGCTGGACCTCAGAGGTCCCCGGCAGCAACAGCTGGGCGGGAAGGGGAGGTCGGCAGCCCCAGCCCATCCGAATCCAGTTCAGTTCAAGTCAGCACAGCTCACTTGCCTTTCAGAGAGCTTCGTGGAACCCCTGCTCCGGCGCAGGGCGACTCAGTCGAGAAAGGGTGTGTCCACGTTTCAAGTGCCACATTTCTGTAGGATCACAGACAATTCCTCATCAAGTACAGCCACAGCACCACGAGGTCTCTCACTGAGGCCTGCTCTGGCCGGGACCATCCTAGTCACTGGAGATACAGAGATGAACCTCAGGACAAGCTCCCTCCTCTCCTGGAGCTCACCTGGGTGGGGTTTGGGGCAAACAATAAACAAAAAACCCAAGCCAGGAAGCAGCTGTTTCTAGTCCATAGTTCAGTGAAAGGGGAAAAGTATTTAATTCATAGAACATTTGGTAAGAAGCTACCTTGTGCCAGGTTCTGGCAGGGGGTCAGATTACAAAGGGCTTTCTGTGTCTGTCTAAGGAGGTTAGACTTCATCCTTGACTCTACGAACATAGGAATGGGAGAGGGTGTCACTAATGATGCTGGGAGTTGGTGGAAGGCTTCCTGGAGGAGGGGATGTTTGAGCTGGGCCTTGAAGAATGCCAAGAAGACAGGGATAGCTGAGTTGGGTCCCAAAATCAGAGGTCTGAGGCATCTATGTGTGTGTCACCAACTGTAAACAGGGAAAATAATTCCCTTCCCACCCAGACATGGGACCGTAATGAGAGAACGACTGGAAAAGGGCTCTCTAGAGGGAGGCAAAATTATTATTACTGCTGTCGTTCCACCTGTCAGTATGGCCTGTCCGGAAAGCTTGGAGGAGCCTCCCTGTCCCCGCCCCCCCACCGTGTGTCAGAGGCAGCCCTGGAAACCTGGCCTGGGGCCTGGGCGTGGCGTCAGTGCGGCTAGATCAGGTTCTCAGGTCACTGTGCTTTGAGCCAGTAAGACCCTCTCTCCTGACCTCCGGAAGCTGCAGTTCCCAAATTGCTGAGTTGGAAGTTGACAGTCACTGCCTGACCTTGGGATAGAAGAGCAGGACCCAGGACTTGTGTAGAAAATCTGGTCTTCTAGGCCTTCCAAGCCGAAGGCACCAGGGCAGCGTCTGGGGTCAGTGACGCGAGGTGGCGAGTCCCGCACAGGCTCTGCACACGGGCGGCCCGGCTTCGAGAGCTGGTGTCAGCTGCGCAGCCTTGGGAAGGTAACGCACGCTCCTCGTTTGCAAGTGGCAACAGCAGCACCCTCACGGAGCTGCCCAGAGGGTCTGGCCGGGTCTTCCCCGCGAGATCATCGAACGTGGCTCTCGGAGCAGAGAGGGTGCCCAAGAAGTATCAGCTTTCTCCGTCTTGTTTTTCTCTCCGCTTTCTTCTTCTCTTCCCTCTTCTTCCTTCTTAACTCAAAAAGCGGTTGGTGAAAGAACAGCCCATGTCACGAGCTACGGCAAGACTTTTTTAAGACACCAACTTCACTCCCACGGAGCCCCCAGCCTGAAGACACCATGAGCAGTGGTGCCAGAGTGGGTGACACAGCCGCAGGTGCGATGGCTTCTCGAGGAAGCTGAGACCTGAGCCGAGTGGCTCGATGCATTTAGAAGAGGCATGTCCCAGAGAGAGGGAGCAGGACGGCACAGGCGCAGCGCACAGAAGGCCAGCAGGGGATGAGCAGAGCGCGGGGAAGCAGGCAGCTAAGAGAACGGGTGCCGGTGCCGGAGGGATCCCAATGCCAGGCTGTGCGCACCTGCCTCACGCAGTAGGCAGCAGGGAGCCATGGGGGGAAACGGGCAGGAGCCCACCCTGGTGACCGTGGCCAGCAAGGATGTTTCCTGCCTGTGCCAGTCCGGTGGGCTGGGACATGCCGCAGAAACATAGAGCCCCGCAATCTCTGGAGTTTAAAACAACGAAGGTTCAGCTCTCGCCCACGCAAAGGCTGCTACACACAGGGGCAGCTCTCCAGAGCACGTGGCGGCCCACACTCCAGGGTGCTCCGCACCTAGGGCGCAACCATCTGAATCCTGTGGCAGGAAAGGGGCATGGGAAATGCCGCACTGGCTCTTCAAGGCCTAAATTGTGTCGCAGCTTGTCAGCACAGGGCCATCTCCTCCAAACCCTTCGTTTTGCCTGTAGGGACCCTCAGGCTGGAAGGGACTTGGCTTGGCTTCAGGCTACTGTGGGCAGATGTCTCATCCTGACAGCAGCTACCTGTTGGCCAGCGGGAGGAGTGAGCCCATCACTCCTGGGGAGGCCACGGCCCCGCCCTGCCGGGGCTCCCAGTCTGGGTGGGCAGACTCAGGAGAGGGGCCCTTGGCATTTCTAGATGGGGCACAGAGGTGTGGACTGGTGCACAGACCACCAGCCATTCGGCTGAAGGAGGACAGAGGGAAAAGGCAGCAGAAGAGAGGGGAACAGGAAAGGAAGGGGAGGGAGAGGAGGGCAGAGGAGGAGGCCGGGCCTGGGCAGACGGGAGAGGAGGCGTGAACGGGCCACGAGCTGGCTGGCACGGCAGTGTGGCCATTAGCATTTCCCAGGCAGCCTCCCTTGCCTTCGGCCTCACCTTTCCTCCGGCCAGTGGTGGGCAGGGCCAGTGCCGGCTCTGGGCTCCTCGCTCGCTCAGAGCGGCCCTGCTTGCAGCCCTGACGGCGTTGGCACGGTGACAGTAGCCAAGTGTGCAAACTTGTGCCATTGTCCCCAGGCCAGGGGGTGCCATGGAGACTGGCTAATATGACACAGGAAAATGTTTGCTGATGGCAATTCTATGGGCTTTGTCCACCTCTTTCTCCATCATGACGACTCGATTTAAGTCCCTAACTGTTTGACTACAAATGCAAGGGGACCGTGCAACGCCAATCTTTTGTCCGGCCGCGCTGAATGGGCAATTCAGGCTTTGTGCAGCTCGATTGAGGAAGCAAACATAAAGACAAGATTCCTGAGGGCTCCGGCTCCTTCCCATGGATATCCCAGCTCCTCGTTAGAGCCGTCCTCGGCCACCTTTCCCGACAGACATCGGTGGACCTCCCGACCTGGCAGGCCTGCTGTGCCCGATCCCTGGGGGATCCCGGGGGAGGGTGGTGGGGAGAGAGAGAAAGAGAAGCAGAGAGAGACAGAGAGACAGAGAGACCCACTCAACGCTCAAGGACAGCGGGGAAAGCAGCCCGCCCCGGCTTACCCTGTCCGATTGTCTGTCTGCACTGGAGCATGGCAGCCGTGGGCCCGGAGTCTCCGCTGGGCCCGGCCCCTCCTGAATTCTGGACGTTTTAAACACACACACACACACACACACACACTCCCCACCCCCTTGAGAAACCAGGGAACTGAGGTCAAGGGGAGGAGGGGCGTGGAGGCTGAGGGGAGTGGGGCTGAGGGGTAGAAATTTACCGGGAAATGATTGCATTTGGGAGCTGTCTTTTTTGTGATGGTCCCCATGGTGACAATTTGTGACAGCAAAGAATGTGGGAACGGGGCGCCGCCGCCTGATTGGGATGCTTTGTATCTGGAGAGGCGCTCCTGATTGGCCTGAGGGGCCCCCCAGCTCCGGGGAGTCGTCCTCCATTCAGCCCACTCAAGGGCTGCACAACTGCTTCCAGCCGGACGGAGCGCGGCCCTCCGCGCCGGGCCTGTCCCAGGTCTGCGGTGGGGAACCTGCCGGGCCACGTTGGCGGCCCGGGGACGCGCCTTCGGTCAGTGTGGAGGCCCAGCGACTGGGTGGGGGCGTGGGGCGGGCGGGGGTCCGGGGGAGGGGCGAGGTGCCGTGGGTGGCGGAGGAGGAGGCATGAAATTGCTGCAGATGCTTCCTCAGGGGAGTCCCTGCTGCCCGCAGCCTGAGACCAGCCCGAAAGGCAGGTCTCGATTAAGTGCCAGACAGGGGTCCTGCCTGGTCCTGCGTGAGAGCTGGGGGTGGAGCGCGGGGACCGAGGAGGGGGGCTGTTGCTCCTGGGACTGGGGGCGGGGTGGTGGGAGGGGGAGGCCACCACCAGGAAGGAAGGGGGCTTGGCCTTGCTTTAAAGTGGAGCGGTCGCCTCCGCTCAAAAAATAAAAACCTCGCTGGCAAGTTGTGCACGTTGGCAGCGTGGTGTGTGGGACACACGGCAGGCTGGGAGCGTGGGGGTTTGTGCTCCAGCCCCAGCAATGCCACTTGTAGCTGGGTCACCGTGGGCAAGTTGCTTCACCTCTCTGAGCCTCAGCTGCAAGAAGAGGGCAACAGACCCCAGGGGGCTTGACGAGGCTGTTAGTGCCTATTGCATCGCAGATACTCAGGAAATGCTCGGTGACTGGCACAGGTGTCCCCCTACCTAGGGCTCTGTCCAGGGCTGAGGGGTGCTGGGGTTGGGGACACTGTTTGCAGCCAGGTGGTGTGGTCTTTGAGGAGACTGGTGTGGCTGCCTGGAGAGATTCCAACGACCTGTTGCACTCCCAGGTCAGCTTGGTGCCCTTCCCTGGAGCTGTTGGCCACCAGCAGAACCCACCCTCTTCATGGAAAGCCCCGAGCAGTGGCCCCCTGGTGATGGCATCCGACAGTGATGTGAAGATGCTGCTGAACTTCGTGAACCTGGCGTCCAGTGACATCAAGGCAGCCCTGGACAAGTCCGCGCCCTGCCGCCGCTCCGTGGACCACCGCAAGTACCTGCAGAAGCAGCTCAAGCGCTTCTCCCAGAAGTACTCCCGGCTCCCGAGGGGCCTTCCCGGCAGAGCGGCCGAGCCCCACCTGAAGAGAGGGCCCGAGGACCGGCCCGGGAGGCCGCTGCTCGATCCGGGCCCCGAGTCCAGCCCCGGCGGGGGTGGGGGCTGCAAGGAGAAGGCCCTGGGGAATCCCTACGGCGAGGAATGTCTTTCTAAGGAGCAGGTCCTGCAGGGGCAGAGTCCAGAAGCCGCCAGGCCTGGCCAGGTGCCCATGAGGAAAAGACAGCTGCCCGCTTCCTTCTGGGAGGAGCCGAGGCCCACCCACAGCTACCCCATGGGGCTGGAGGGGGGACTGGGCCCCAGGGAGGGACCTCCCTATGAGGGTAAGAAAAATTGCAAAGGCTTGGAGCCCTTGGGGCCTGAGGCTGCCCTGGTGCCCATGTCCCCAAGGGCACTGGCTGAAAAGGAGCTGCTCAAGATGCCTGGCGTGTCCCTGGTGGGCCGTGGCAATGCCTGGAGCTGCTGCCCCTTGCAGTACCATGGACAGCCCATCTACCCGGGCCTTCCGGGGGCCCTGCCCCAGAGCCCTGTCCCCAGCCTGGGCCTGTGGAGGAAAAGCCCAGCCTTCCCCGGGGAGCTGGCCCACTTCTGCAAGGATGTGGACGGCCTGGGGCAGGTGTGCAGGCCCGTGGTGCTGAAGCCCATCCCCACCAAGCCGGCCATGGCCCCGCCCATCTTCAATGTCTTCGGCTACCTCTAGCAGGGCCCGAGGGCCTCGGCCCCACCTCCAGCCTGCAGGAGTGTCGGGCGCTCCAGGCGCTCTCCTGCGAGGAGGGGCTGGGCAGCGGCGTGGCTTCCTGGGCATTCCCAACACCCCTTCCCTTTGTGTGTGGGGAGGCTGGCAGGACTGGGGCCGGGGCGGCCTTGTCGGGCTGTGGGGCTGGGCTCCGTGGGCCCCCTCCAGCCAGGCCAGAGCCCAGCAGCTCACCCGCTGTCCCTGCGCAGACCACGGGCAGTGGGACTGGGCCCTTGCCTGCCAGTCACCCCAGAAGCCAGTTACACACCTGTTCATCTGCCACCTACTGTGTGAGCCAATCTCAGTTGTTCTTTTTGTTGTTTGTAAATATTAAGAAGGTTAAATGAATAAAGACATTTCTTTTACAGTTTCCACATCTTGGGTGCCATGAGGCTGAATGGTCCCTGGGCCTAAGGTAGCACTGGCTGTAGCAGGCTGAGGGCTGCTTATGGCGGCGGCTGGTCTGGGGGGGGCCAGGAGCGGCTGAAGCCTCTGAGATGTCTGAGAAGGAGCGCTGGGGGCCCAGGGTTCAGTTCAAAGGAAGGACAGTGGGGAAGGGAGAGGGGAGCCCTCAGGGAAGGACACTCTGGCCTGGGCCCCCAGGGGGTCCAAATTGCTCAGGAGACTGGGCTCCGGAGCCAGGGGGAGGCGGGGTGATGTGGGGCCGGACCCTGGTCTCGGGCCGCCTTGCCCCAGCTGCAGGACGGTGGGGTGGGTGGGGTGAGAACAGGCCTGTCTGCGGGGATTTCAGCTCTGCTTGCAGCCTCAGAGCAGACCTGTGCCAAGGTGGTCACGCCACCTCCGGCCAGGGGAAAATCAGGCCAAACAGGAGTTCGGTCTCCGAGGACAAAACAGGTGTCCTGACCAAATTGTTCCTCTTTTAAGCATAGTCTTTGGTTCTATGTCCCCAAACAAAAATAAATAAATGAAAATATTTAAAAACCCCACGCAAAGCAAATCCCTAGCTAATTCAGATTCCCAGTTACCTGAGGACAGCCCCCTCCTCGGGCAGGTCTGGTACATGGCCCCTGGCAAGGGAATGATGAGGCTTCCGCCCTGTGTCCATGCAGAGGTGGGCACAGGTGACAGGCAGTGGCCCTAGGTTTTGTCCTGACAGTGCCCAACTGGCAAAGCCACTGAGTGGCCTCCACCTGCCCGTCAGCCGGGTTTGCTCTGCTGCTGGGGACAGGGCTCTGCGCCTGACGGAAGGTGACCTGCCTGCCGGGGTGCCGGGCTGCTCATTTTGTCAAAACACAGTTAACCACAACGAAGACTGGTGCAGGGGCCAGCCCTGGCTGGAGACTCTGGCACTCCAATCAGCAGAGTGATGTGGGACAAATTAATTTCTCCTCTGAGCCTCAGTCTCCTCCTCTGTAAAATGGGGGTCTATTACAGATTAGGGCAGCAAACAGATGCAGCTCCCTCTTTTGCACCCCAGGTGAGCATCGACGGGTCACCAGCTCCCTCCTTCAGGGCCCAGACATGGCTCTGATCCTTCCTCACTAACACAGGCTCCAGGAGTAGTGGTTGCCAAGGGCCCTTCCTACTCTGCCTTGTCTTACTCCCAGATCCTCCAGAGCAGGTCGTTCACTGAGGGGCAGCCCACTCACTGGGAAGCCAGGGGGTTTCTGGTGGTTTGTGTCTGGTGGCCTCAGAAGACTTCAGAGCCAGAGAACTGTATAGCAAAGAGGCTCAAAGCTCACATCCTTACCCTGGCACCCATCAGCTGTGTGATCCTGGGCAAGTTACTTAACCTCTCTGTGCTGAAATTTCCTCATCTGAACTATGTGATTGGTAATAGACCCACCTTGTAGGTTGCTGTGAGGCCCATGTGAGTGCCTGGCACACTGTACCACATGGATGCTCAAAAGCATCAACCAAGTGACCTCTTGTAGTTTCTGGTACTGTCTGTGGGCCCTGCCACATGGCTATTTTAATGTTTATGGACTGTGCTGTCCATGGGAACAGATGCCTGAGCATCCAGCCAACCACACCCCCTAAAGAAGGAGTCGAGCTCTGGGAGACACGTTCTCTTGGGGTGCCACCTGGGCTGCTCTGCGTGGGGCCTCTGCTGAGACCGACAGTCCCCACCCACTGCCCTGCTCCGCCCAACCTTCCCAGCGGGTACCTGCAGATCCGCTCATTCCAAAGTCAGGAAATAGAAACCTTTACTAAGACAAGACCCAACAGAAGCCCATGGCACCAGGATTCCCCCACGTGGCAGCAAGTTGGGGGAAAAACGCACATCTAGGAAAGCTTAGGTATTAAAAAAAAAAAAAAAGAAAAAGCAGTCGCAGTTACCGCAGCAGATACTCCCCTAACCGGAGCCAGCCCAGGACCTCCCCACTGAGCCACATCCGCAGCTCCCACCACTGGGTCAAGCACGCTCCTGCCCGCGAGATGCAGCCTCTGCCGGACCTCAGGGCTGGGGTGTTCTGTGATGCCGGGAGGCTTCTCTGAGGCTGGAGACCCTCCTAGGGGGTGTGGGGGATGGTGGCTTCTGCAGAGAGAGATGGCTCAGTCCTCTCAACAGCAGCGATGGTCAAAACACGTAACAGACAGCACAACTTGAGCACTGACCAGGCAGAACTGACCCACTGGAGCAGGCCCTGGGCCAGGCATTAACCCGTTAGCTGCTGGATTGTGGGAGGTGGGGACAGGACCTAAGAAGTCCTCGGCTGCACACAGCACGTGGTCGGAAGGGGCCCTGACCAGTGCTATGACCAACTGGCCAACTGGTATGGACATACACACATCAATATTCTAAGGACCCAAATATTCTAAGCGTGTCCCAGGCCAGGGTCCCAGCATCCTGCAATGATGACGATGCTGAATGCAGCAGCCGAGCCCCCTTCCCTACACCCCCCTCCCAGCTCCCTCAGACCAGCACCCACCCTGCCCAGGGCCAGGGAAGAGGCTGGCAGCTGCTGCCTGTTAGAACTCTCTGGGATATAAGGTGGCCTGCGAAATGCCACAGTTTAAGGGTTTGCCTCATTTCTGCCCCCAGCCCATATGCACCCCAAACAACTCACAAACCGGTCATGTCTGCCTGATCCCATCCCCACCTGCCACCCCTCCGGTCACTTTTGATCATCAGTCACCCGAGATTAAAATGCTCTCTCCTGGCTGCCGGCTCAGCAAAGGCTTTCCTCAGTCAGGGTCTTCCCCGTGAGTGGAACCTGGTGGCTTCCCCCGGGCCCTTGGGGTTGAGCGATCCCAGGGAGCAGGGGAGGGGATGCAGGTTTCCTTTGGGATTTCTTTAGGATCCCTGCAGGCTCTGTGGGATCTACAGCAAGGCAGTGTGGGACCGTGGCCAAGCGCTGGAAGCCTAGGGGCACCCAGGAACCTTGCTGTGTGTGCCCAGGCGAGTCCCTTCCTCTCTCTGGGCCGGTTTCTCATCTATACCATGAGGAATTGGGCTAGAATGGCTGAGCCCCCTCTGACCTGTGGCTGGAAAGTGCTGCGTGGAAGACTTTTCCTCTTCACACAGACACTGGGATTTACTGACGCCACAGAAACCCAGTGTGTCAGAGCCGGCAAGGTCACCAGGGGCCACCACGTCTCACTGTACAGATGAGGAAACTGAGGCCCCGGAGGAGTAAGCAATGGCAGAGCCAGGCCTGGAACCGGGGCTCCTCCCACCCAACCAGCTGCTTCCTTTCCAAAATCCAGAGACTGCCTTTGACCTTAAGTCTCCACCAGACCCTGGCTCGGGGCCTGGCGCGAGCTCTCGGCCAGGGGTGCTGCTCTGGTGCTGTGGCAGAGCCGCCCGGACCCCAGTGGCTCTGATCACGCTTGCAAGGAGAACGCTGGTGAGTTGGCACAGCTTCCATCGAAACAGGGCATGCTAGGTCTCAGCCCAGGGGACCCAGAGAGACCACGAGAGAATGCCATGGCCGTGATGGGCCTCAGCTCTCCCCTGCTCAGTCCACAGGGCCGCATGAGGCCCAGGGCTTCACGCACACCCAGGGTTGGTGCCTTTGCAAGGGCTGACCATGGCCACCACACCAGCACCGCTGCCCGCAGCAGTATTTGGATTTCCCCCCGGTATCTCAACTTTTATAGCAAAACAGGGCGAGCATGGCATGAAAACAAAGCGGCAGGAAACGAGTGTATAAGACGATCCCAGGTGCCAGGAGACTTGCGGCACTGAGCACCTGTTCGTGATGAAGTTCCTGTTTCCATGGTGATTACACCAGGAGAGGAAAGCCCTCTGGGTCATCAGGTCTCTCCTGGCGAAGAAACAACACGCCCTCTTGGGTCGTTCAGAAACCTACACAAAGTGCCACGTTCAGGGGCCCCTGTGCCCCGTCTCCTCCCCGGCCCACCCCACTCCCATTACTGCCAGGGGCAGCGCTGAGCACCTCAGGCCTCCGGGACTCTGGTGAGAGGGACTTGGCCGGGCAGGGAGTCATGTGTCTAAGTTTATTGTACTTAAGGAAGCCCCCAGGGTCTCCCTCCCCCGGCCCTGGGCCATGTCTTCCTCTTCATCTTTGGAAGGAAAGAGCAGAAGTCAAGGGGACAGTCAAGGGGAGTGCTCGGGGAATGCTCTGAAGCCAGGGATGGAGGGGGTCCCCACTGGCCCCCACCTTCCCCAGACCACCTCAAGTTCTGCCCTGGCCCCTCCCCTGGCCCCAGGAATGGAGGTTTCTGCCATTCCCAGTGGCACCGAAGGTCTGGGATCTATGCATCAGTTTGAAAACAAACGATTCTTCTCCTGCTTGACACATTTTGTTCTCTGCTTTGGCCAAAGTGCTGGCCCTCAGACCCAGCGAGATCCCGGCAGCTGCCACAGCCTGCAGCCTCATCTGTCACCAGGTCCCTTTGGGTTTAGGGACACTACCGTCCTGAGACTTAGTAAAAACAGTCTGAGGGTCACTCCTCTCTCCCCGCAGCCCCAGTTACTGGGTGTTCTCGTATTTCAGGTATCTAATCAGTCTGCCCGGGAGGGGCAACGTGTCTAGGAGTTTTATACGATATTTCCCAATGGCCTTTCGAACTCGCAGCCGGCAAAGGTGAGCCAGAGGTCTTGGAGGTTCTGGAAAAAGGAGGGAAAGAGAGATGCTGATTTGTCATTTGCAATCGGCAAAGAGTGTGCATCTGTGATCTCCGGCCTAACGGGAGGTGCCCAGCTGACATGGCTGGGTAAGAAAGCGGGTGCCTGCTGCTGGTAACCCGGCCCCTGCCAGCTAAAGGGACCTGGCAAGGCACCTTCCCGTTGGTCGCCCTTTACACCTTGCCCACGGCCTCTTTATCTCACGCTCCCCGCTCTTCACACACAACCTGGGCCCCCAAACACAGCCTTAGTGACAGGTCAGAGCATCTGACTTCTTAAGTGCCTCCACGCGTGGAATCCAGCTCTGAGATCGCGGTTGTGCAGAGAGGTCAGGGTAAGGGGGCGCGTCCCAGAATCCCAGCTGGCTGCCTCCCCCAGGAGTCACGCAGTGCAGTTTTCTCAGCTGGGGGTGGGGGGAGAGGGAGGAGCAGGGACTGACGCATGTAGGAATAGAGTCACTTACTTCAACCCTGGGCGCAGAGTCCGGTGCCGGGAAGGTGTTCGTTGAATCACAGAATGTCATTCATTCATGCATCCACTCATTCATTCATTCATTCATTCAACAAGCACATGCTGAGCCCCTGTGATTGGGCTGGGGCATAGAGGTGCCCACTCAGGCGCTTTGGGCAAGGGCTGCACATCAGGCGGTGCCCTCCAAGTGGGGTCCTGAGGAGTGGGCAGGAATTTGCCAGGTGAGGAAGGGAGGCAAGGGCACTCCAAGCAGGGGAAACAGCAAGTGCCAAGCCAAGGAAGAATAGGAGAGTAGGGGGTGTGGAGGGAGGGTGGGGGGCCAGGCAGCGGGAGCCTAGTGAAGTATCCACGCACCTGTCAGGGTGTTTCTGACACTTCCCCTGCCTCGGGGCCCGCTCAGGACAGGCCTCCCCTCTGGGAGCTCAGCACAGGGCTCCTGGGAGGCAGAGGACATGGAGCCATGGGCAGACACCAGTCCCAGGCGTGAAGGGTGACTGGCCAGCCTGCAGGCTCTGAGTGCCACCTCTCTGAGCCGCCGTCTGCCCTTCTTCCCAGAATAATGTTGTCAATACCACACCATTAAACGAACAAGCGCGTGGAGAGTGTTCTGAGGGTGGAAGGTGGGCTTCGAAGTAGCCAAAATAGGCATTGGTTAAGAATGATCCGTTCTACCCACTGACAAATGTTTACCGCACACTAAAGGTCTCTGCAGGCGGAGGGGAAAGACAGGTGGGGCCCACATCTAAGCATGGACTGCTCCACCCTCTAGTGGCCAAGGATCACGGTGACAGCAACCAATAGGTTTACTGTGCATTCAGAGCTGTGCCCTGTGAATGGGCAAGTAGATGCCTCCCTCCCTCTGTCGCCGCCCCAGTGACTTTGCCAAAGGCCTCAGTTCAAGGGCTTTCCGGGCATCTGTGAGAATGAAAAACCCTACAGCAGGTTTGGGTTCAAAGGGTGTAAGGATCAAGGAGGAACTTGGTGAGTCAGAGCTAGGGCACAGAGGGTGGGGGGCACTGAGGCAGCAGTCTCACCTGGGGACAGGAGAGCGGTGGAATGACAGTCACCTGCTGCAGGCCAGCCTCTGTGCTACTCAATTGGCAGACACTTGGCCAGATGGGGCCACGCCCTTCAGAGCCATGGAAAGCCCTGGCGTAGCTGGAACCCCTCTGTACAGACGCCGTTTTCTGTCCCTTGCGGCATCCAGTTCGACTGCCTCTGACATTTCACCTGCCCAGGTGAGCTCCACAATGCTTAACAGGGATTCCAGCCTCCTGGGCCTGACTTGCACACATCAGAGGGACAGTGGCCAAATCCCACCTTGCTGAGCCAGGTACTGTCACTTGCAGACACCTCAGGCAGGTGGAGCTGGGAAGGGGCTGGACAATGAGCCTGCCCAGCCACCTCTGCTCAGATGGGGAGGGGCCCTGCCCACGGTCACCAAGCAAGGCCCTAGCAAGGCTTCCTCCAGAGCTCAGGGGGTCTGTCTCCCAGACCGGGGTGGTCTGTGGACCAGCAGCATTGGTGCTACCTGGGAGCTGTTGAAATGCAGACTCTTAGGTTCTGCCCCAGACTTGCTGAGTAAGAGAAGTCATGTTTTTAACAAGATGTCTATGTGCTTTGACAGTCTGAGATGCCCCAGACCACCATTCTCTCCTCTACCCCACGATGCTGCCTCTCAGGAGACCCTAAGCAGGGGCATCATACTCCTCCATGCCCTCAGAGACTGGAACTGTTTACAACATCATGGAAAGATTTAGCGGAAACCTTGGGGTTAGCCAGATGTGGGTATGAATCCCAGCTCTGCCACTAACTAGCAGTGACTCTGGCCCAGGTGGCATCATCTCTCTGAGGGTCAGTTTCCTCATCTAATCCCAGGAGTCGCAGACACACAGGACAGAGTAGGTGCTCACTATGTTAGTAACAGTCACATTCCCCGAGGCCTGTGCCTCTGGGCCAGGCAGGGGTGACCGCCAGCAGCAGCAGCAGCAGCTGTCCCTACCTGCCTTCTCCTTTATGACAGCCCAGTCCTCGTAGCTGTCGATGTGTTCCTTCAGCCTCGAGCAGAGCTGCACGTTGCCCACGTAGTCCAGGAGGACATCGATGATGGGCCCCGCCCAGCGGCTCACCTCGGGGGCAGACAGGAACTCACAGAACTGAAAGAGATCACACGCCAATACCGGTGCGCCCAGGACCAAGGGCACCACCTTGGCGAGCTCATCCTGCAGTGGGGAACCTGAGGCCAGGGAAGGCAGGGGACATTTCCAAGCGCAGACACTGGGCACGACCAAGCTAGGATCCTCTTCTGCAAATCCACCCCCCTCAACACAGGGCCCCTCTCAACACAGGCCTCTGCTGCCCGAGTGGAAGATGGGCAACTTGGACAGGTCACATCACTCCCGTGAGCCTCAACTTCCTTGTCTATAAAATGGGCATACAAAATTAACTCC
Organism: Avahi laniger; assembly: GCA_963575035.1. Classification (NCBI taxonomy): domain Eukaryota; kingdom Metazoa; phylum Chordata; class Mammalia; order Primates; family Indriidae; genus Avahi; species Avahi laniger. Next base: position 97,236 of record CAUYSK010064552.1, on the reverse strand, counting down.
AATGGGACTTTTTTTAAATGAGAATAAGGTAACATGAGCATAAACTTTTTTGCACACAGTAGGCAGCCCATAAATGACGGCCATTAGCCATTGTAATTATCCCCATGAGATGGGTCTTTCTAACCTTTTTTTTCATTTTAAGTTTTGACTTTTAAAGCAACAACAGCCTCTGGGTCTCTGGCTGTCTGCATCTCACCTGACCATACACCAGCCTGTTATTGTGGCCCCCTCTGAGGTCCCGCTCATTTAACATCATGTTCCAGGGGTAGGTTTGCTGGAGGTGATGAGCCCCTCAAGTTTGCAGAGTTCCCCACCAATCCCCTGCTCCACTGTTGGTTCCTTAAATTCCTCAACACGGTGGATCAAAAGAAGGAGTTAACTGCTCATATGCACCATTAAGACCTTCGCTCTCTAACGTGTGCTAATTAATCCCAGGCTCCGCTGCCTCCAAATGGTGCTAGTGACCAGGCGTCGCCTTTCCCAACGCATTAACCACTAACCCACACTGCCTCCGAAGCACGTTAACCACCATGCTCTGCTGCCTCCAAAGCCGTCCACACTCCCGCCAAAGCGTGTTAACCCCTAGTCGACACTGCGTCCAAAGAGGCGAACCACCCCGAGGCGTGCTCCCCTCCGCGCACTCCCCTCCGCGCACCTGGACCACGCCAGGCGGCTTGTCGCTGGCGGGCGCGTCGTTGAACCTGCTGGAGCGCGACGGGGCGGGCGGGTGCGGGCCGTTGCCGTAGAGGCACGAGAAGCAGGGCTCGCCGTCGCAGCCGAGGTCCATGAGGAACTTGAGCAGCGACAGGTACTTCATGGCGAACATGATGGTGGCGGGGAAGGCGGTGGGGTGCGTGGCGATGTAGGCGTTGATGTTGGCGCCGTGGTCCAGCAGCAGCTGCATGGTGCGCAGGCAGCCCTGGCGGATGGCCACGAGCAGCGGGCTGATGAGGTCGCGGTTGGGGTCGGCGCCGGCGAGCAGCAGCAGCTCGGTGGCGTACACGTTGTTGTTGACCACGGCGAAGTAGAGCGCCGAGGTGCGGCGGTCCTCGTACAGGCGCGAGCGCTCGGGCGCCAGCGGCGTGTTCACGTCGAAGCGCGCGCCCAGCAGCGCCTCCAGCACCTCGTCGTTGTTGCGCTCGGCCGCCAGGTGCAGCGGGCTGATGCCGCTACGGCGCACGCGCGTGCGGCTCGTCACCGGCAGCAGCATCTGCACGATCCTGCGGACGGGAAGGGCACGCGCGGGTCACCGGGGCGCTGCAGGGCCAGCCTTTGTCACCTCATTGGAGAAGGCGGGCCTGCGGCTGTCCCCACTTCACAGGTAAGGAAACCGAGGTTCAGAGAGCTTCACCCACCTTCCCAAAGTCACGTAGCCAGTAAGGGGCAGGCTGGGCTTCGAACCTAGAGCCCTGGCTCAGTGATCTAGAGGAACGGACTGGAAGGCCCAGACTGAATGGATGTCCAATCTGCTCCCTGCAGGAGGCGCTAGAGCCAGAAGTTTGGAACCAGACCCTGCGCTGGCCCGGGGGAGGACAGACAGGGACAGCCATCCCCAAGAGCCCACTGTGTGCCAGGACACTTTGAAAGGCTTTACAAACGCGATTTGGTTTAATCTTTACAACAACCCATAAAGCATGTCTCATCATTCCCATTTTACAGATGAGAAAAATCAAGGCTCAGAAAAGTTAAGGGACTTGCTCAGGCCATACAGTCAGGAGAGGTAAACCAGGATTTGTGTCCTCTGACTTCTGGGCTCAGCTGTTCTGCATCCCTGTCTTGCTTCCCTGCGGCCCTGGGGGACAAGAGGGGACAAATGTGTCTGGCCCCAACCACTCCTGTCCCAGGCCCCAGTCAGCCTTCTGTGACCGTGAGTGGCTTGTTCCCCTCTCCTGGGAGTCTCAAGGCCTCCTGTCCTGAAGGCTGACCCTCGCTCCTCCCAGCCTCTGCCCTGCCTTTGGCACGGAGCGCTTGCTCAGCACCACTGAGGCTTGAGCTCCCCGAAACCTCTGGTTCCTCTCTCCCCTAAAGACTTTGGCACTGATATCAGAACTTTACCTGTATTCATCTCTTAAATCCTCCCACTAGCCCTCTGAGGTGGGCACTAATACTATCCTCATTTCACGGGTGAGGAAAGGGAAGCCCAGAGAGGGTTTGTGACTTCAAGGCTGCATAGCCAGTAAATGATGGAGCCAGGATTTGAACCCAGGTAGTCTGACCCCTGAGACTGTGCGCTCTCAACCACTCCTCCACTTCTTGTGGGAGTCGGGCGGCAGCTGCTGTGCCGTGGGTTTTGCAATCTTCACAACATGTGTGCTTGCCTGCCCCATGTCACCTTCCCTGCAGCCCTGGGGAGAGCCAGAGCAGGCCTGTGGCCGTGTTTTTAATACTCGTGGCTCAGAGAGCTGAAGGGACTAATCAAAGGTCACAGAACAGCTCTGCGGCTCGGCTCCGGGACTCTTGGCCCCTTGTCTTTGCCCTCTTCCCCTAGACCCCTGCCGCCTGCGAGAACAAGCTCCTGTCACTGACGTGATTCCAGACCCTAATCCGTCCAATCCCTGCTGACAAGTGACCTCACAGCCTAGTGTGGGGTTCCAAGGAGGTGGCCGTGTGGGGGAAGCAGGTGCCACCAGGCCCGTTCCCACGCCTCTCTTCTCCTGGCACTCAGGCTTCCTCCGGCTTCCTGGAAATCTGATGCCAGCGACCTCCCGCTGGGATCTCAGTGGAAAGTGTTATTATTGTTAGTGACGCTGTGTTTGGCTAAAATCTGCCTCTAAAACCTCAAAAGGAAATTCACACACCCAGGGGGGCTAATTGCCTCCTAATTTCTATTTGTGCAAGCACAGGAGGCCTGACCTTGCTCTGCAGAGGTGCAGGTCAAAGGCAGGGCTGGGGCCTCACCCTGGATGGCGGCCACCGCACACAAATGCTCTGTTAACAGGCGTAACGTGCCCAAGCACGGGAAAGAACAGCGAGAGGGGCTGCCCGGGGCCGCTGGCCAGATGGGGCTGGTATGTCTGGCAGGTTGCAGCTGGTCTCCAGCAAGCCCCTGCGAACCAAGGGAAAGTGGCAGAAATGTGGGAGCTTGACTGGATGTCGCCCAGGGTCCCAGAAGCATCATCTGAATAAAGCAGTGAATTCCCTATTGCGGCAAGCTCATGTGGGACGTCACCAGAGAGTGAGTGTGTGATGCCAGACGGGCTCTGGAGATCCAGAGCGTCCAGTCCCTCCCATTTTACAGAGGGTGAACCTGAGGCCCAGGTATGGGGGGGAAGCGAGTGGGGTTAGGCGGAAGGTGGATGGCGAACCAGAATGGAGCATAGGTGTCTGGACGCCCAGAGCTGTCCTTCTGTGACGCCCCCTGCTCCTGACCACGGGAATGGCTGTGCTGGCAGGTGCCTCTCGTGGTCATTCCTCTCCCCAGCCTATTTGTGGGACAGTGGGCAGGAGGATGAGGGGGCGGCCCCCCCAAACAGGTTGGGTCATCCCACGTCTCCACAGGCAGGCACTGGGATCTCAGAGTGCTTTTGCTCAAGTTGCTCCTTATGAAGAGCAACAAAGGTGATCGTTGCCCTGTAGAACACTAGAGGGCTGGGAGGATGGCTCCCTACCCGTCTCCTGTCGCCTCCCCAGTGCAGGGGCTGCACCTACCAGCACGGCGTTGCCTGTCCGGGCCCTGAGACCAGAGCAGACCCAGCTGAGGGCTGTTGCAAGGAGACCCAGCATGGCAGCCCAGCGGGTGTACCGGACTGCTGAGCCATCTCTGACCTCGGACCTCTGTCCTGGTAACTTCCCACCACCTTGTTTGTGGGACTGACCAGCAACTGAACCCCACTCTCCTTGCCCCAGGCCATGGCTCCCCGCCCAGGATTCTAGTCTCCTCAAGGCTGCAGCGTCTCCATGCTGCCTGTCCCTGGCTCTGAGGTCCCGCCTGTGTCCAGCCCAGCGGTAGGGCAGAGATCTTTGGGCCAAGGCAAGCTGTCCTTAGCAGTGTGGGGTCCAGCACGGACAGTGAGGAGACTGGGGGGCTCGGAGTCAGCAGGGCCCGGGTTACGCAGCCGGCACGGGGCCGTCTCAGATGTGTCACTTAGTCTCTCTGAACCACACCTGAGGCAGAGGGGTGATTAATCAGAACCATGGCGATGAGGGTGATGATGATGGTAGCCCCTTTGCTGAGCCCCTGTGGGTTGCTGTGATTTTGTCCTTCGCCTTCCTGATAATAATTATTAGTGACTTTGCTGAGCATCTGCTATGTGCCAGGCACCATTTAAAGAGCTTCACACATTTACCTCGCTTAATCCTGAAATGGCCCTAATGAGCTAAGTATTTTGTCTCATTTACTCATTTATTCATCTCACTTATTCATAACAACCCGGCAAAATGGGATTGCTATGCCCAAGTTACAAAATTTAGTACAATTCAATAATATTTTTCATCAAGGGTGCTTTTGAGGATAAAATGAGATCTCACACATCAGTCCGATCGGCATGTACTTGGCAGTAAACAGTGGCTGTTGGTGTCTTGACCGCAGTGGCGACTGTATCCCACTGCCCTCGCTATGCCAAGCACAGGGCGTTCTGGGCCACCAGGCCACGGTGGTCTGACCGTTGTCAGTGTTCGGCGTAAATCTGGCCGGTGGATTTGACTTTCACATGAGAACCAGTCGCCCGCAGACGGCTTTGCTACCAACACCGCGGAGCCTCACTTCACAGACCTGCTTGACTTCTGTGAGGTCTTGAGATCTGAGCCTCAGTTTCCCTTTTAATTAACAGGGATACTAACTTGCTTGTGAATGTACTTTATAAACTACTTTTTAATGTATTAAGTGTTCTCCATTTTGCTTTGTTTTAGAAAGAATTTTAAGTGGCTTGCAAAGATTGATAAAATGCAGCAAAAGTAATATAAATTGGAAGTAAAAGAGAAAGAATATGTAACAACAAGGGAGACGTGAGGCCCAGCATGCAAGTCTGCATTTTCTGCTGGCCACAAAAGAGACCGATTTTAAGATACCGGTTCTTTCCATGGGCTGCACAGTAAAATCACCTGGACGGCTTTAGAAACCCTGAGGCCACAGCTAGGACCAGCCGCAGCCCAATCTCTGACGGTGGGGCCCAGGCCGCAGGGTTTTCAGTGATCCCAGGGGTTCCGGTGTGAGGCCAAGGTTGGGCACTGCTGCTTTTGGTGCTATTATTCTTGGGGCATCTGCTCTTGCCTAACTCACACAGTTCCTTAATAAACCTATCTTTGGTGCTGGTCTTTAATTCCATAAGGCGCCTTTGCCAACCTGGAAATGAAAAGCAGGAAAACCCCTCTGGGCACTGCGCTAAAGAGAAGGCGCCATGTGGGAACAACACCAGGCTCCTGTGCTGCCTTCCGCGCCGTGGACGGGCAGGGTGTTTGGCAGGTGGCAGAACGCAGAATGCCTATGGAACGTCACATCGAATCCCGAGCAGCCTAGCAGTCTACGGGAGGTCAGCGTGGAGCCAGAGAGGGAGTGAAGAGCTCAAGGCTTGCTGGCTCCGGGCCCTGCCAGGTGGCAGAAGCTGCTGGGAACCAGGCGTTAACCCCAGGCTGGGCAGCCCTCAGAGAATAGCCTGGTCCCTCTCAGCCTCGGGGCACAGAGGGAACTGGGGCCTGGGAAATCGCCCTGGGAATCAGCATGAATCCAAAGCAGGGGACTCTGGGGGACACAAACCACGTACACAGTGGCTCCAGACAGGACCGCCCTGCTCCCTGCTCATACCTAAGGACACCCAGTGCTCCTTCGACTTCTCCTACAGCTGGGGCCAGACTGCCAACATCTGGGTCCACTTGAAGGCAGCCCAAGTGGCAGTCGCAGCTCGGCCACTAGCTGAAAAGCCATTTCCCATCACTGGCCTCAGCTTCCTTCTCTGTAAAATCAGGGGCTGAATTAGATCAATGGTTTCTGAAGCTGTGGACCGGCCATGTCTGGTTTGCTCAGGGAGCTTTTCAAAGAGACAGTTGGGCTCCTTCCCTCCCAGAGACTCAGGTTCATTGGTTCTAGGATATGACATTTAAAAAATATCCCAGAGTGCCTCGGGTGTGCGGGAAAGTATGGGGCAGGGGGCCAGGAGATTCCAAGGTGCAGCCCCTTCCCTCGCGTTCACTCTGGATCTCTCTGGGGTCAGGCTCAAGGTGAACCGTGTTTGCCCAGCTCTGACGCTGGACGCCACATGGGGTGGAAGAGAGCGGTGCCCTCTCACCCGTCCCCACTGCCTGGCGTGAGTTGCTTTCTTCCTTCCATTGGCTGAAATGAAAAACGATAGACCCAGATCTGTTTGCATCCAGCCTGCTGTGCAGCCCGGGGAAGGCTGGTCCCCCCGTGCGTGTATGGGGGTGGGCTGCGGACAGTGTCTTTGCTTGGACTTGTGTGCTGGCAGCCTGCAGAGGAGGGGCCTGGGCTCTAAGGGCTGGCTCTGAATGCCGAGTCCCCATTTCATTCTCTGAAATGTCACTGTCACCCCCCACTTCCCTCTGCCTTAGTGGAGACAACAAGCATCCCTCCAATACACACAATCTGTTTTTCTCTCTTCTCCCTGCCTGGAAGACTGAGGTGTATTTCCCAAAGCATCATCTGGGGTACATGAGATGGCATTTTAGGGGAAAAGATTTTTTTTTATTAATTTTAAATTGATAGTTATAACAATATATATGATAAATGTTTCTTTTTTAAAATAAATTCATTGTAAGTTTAAAAGTTATTTAAAGGAAAATACTAAGCAATGAAAGTATAAGATGTCAAAAATCGGGAAGAAAGTCTGTGAATGGCCAAAGTTTGGGAAACACCAGTCCAGTGGAAGGAGTCTCATCACCCAGGTTTAAGTCCCTGGAGGTGGCTGGTTATGGGGCAAGTCTCTGGACCCTGAGCCTTAGTGTTCTGTCCTGTAAAATGAGAATCCACGCCCGCAGCACAGTGGTGAGGCCCACATGGGGAACAGATGCGTCACACTTGGTAAGTTACGGAGCCGTGTCCATCCTTCACGGGCAGCTGGAGGTTGCCCTCCTCGGCCCAGCCTTTTCCGACACAGCAGTGTTGCCGGTGAATGTTTAACAACTGGCTCCGACAGGGGAAAAGGAGGAGGGTCAAAGGGCCCTGGTTTGTAGCGTTTGCCAGTTTCCGTGGTGTAAACACTCCCGTCATGGCAGTGTGAGGTCAGTGAGCATGGAGTTGGGCTGAGATGTGGGCTGGCATGAGTGGCTCCAGCACACCTCTGCCTCCAGCCCAGGCTACTCTCTCTCCCAGCACCGCCACGGGCTCAGTTCTGCATGCTCTTTCGTCATGTCCTGAATTCACCTGCATCTCCCCTCCCACCAGATTGCTCCCTGGGAACCTAAGCTTCTCTCATCTCACTCAAAACCCAGCACACAGCAAGTGCTCAAAAACTGTTAGCTGTTATCACTGGTGCTATTGGTGTTATTGTAGGCGTTTCCTGTATGCTTGCTACTTGCCTGGGAGTTTATCTTTGTGTCTCCTCCCTGCCTGGAAAAATTCATTAGTTCAGACTTATATCTGGTCCCCTGAGTAGAGTTCTTGTAGATGTGACATTTGGAACAGGTGAGCTTCTGCCATCCACAAGCTGTGTGATCTTGGGCAAGTCACTCAACCTCTCTGTGCCTTCTTAGCCTCCTCAACTAAACAACAGAGATAATAACATCTACCACAAAAAGCTGTTCAAAGGATTCAGTAAGTTTTAGAATGCAAAATACAGGCCAGTGCTATGCAAGTGTTTGCTATTATTATTGCTGTTGCTATTGTTGTTTAGGCACTCCCTTCATGCTTGCTAACTGCTGAGAGGTTTTCCTCTTTTCCACCAGAAAGGTGCCCTCTGCTCCAACCTCTCCCGGGCCTCCCTAATCCCGTGGTGGGACATTCAGAGCAGACCCGTCCCTCCCACTCCCCCTCAAGTGTGGGTCCTGGGAGAGCTGCCCCCGGTGGTGGGGGCCTGGGCTGACCTGTAGTTGCCCCGCTTGGAGGCGATGTGCAGGGGGAGCAAACCGTCCTTGTTGGCCTTGTTGGCGTCGGCGCCCTGCGACAGCAGAAACTCCGCCACCTCCTCGTGCTCATTCTTGCAGGCCTCGTAGAGGGCGGACGCGCCGTCGCTGGCCTGCGTGTTGATGTCGGCGCCTGGGGAAGGAGAAGCCGATCAATGGGTGATCCGGGAGTTACTGTCCTTGATAGAACGTCCACCACGTGCTGGGTGCTGCTGTGCTGACCACCCTGGCGCACTGGCTCTTTTATGACCCCTAGGAAGGAGGAGCGCCCCCTGAACCCCCAAGCCTCTTTCAGCCACATGGAGACCCAAGGGCCTACCAGCCTGTGCTAGGCTTCTTAGAAGCTCAGAGCAGCCATGATGACACTGGCGTTTACTGAGCACCTACTACGTGCTGGGCACTGTGCTTTCTACGTGCTGTCTCTGAGTGCACAACATAACCCTGTGAGGTCTCCTCTTACCTCCACATTACAGATGAGGACATTGAAGCCCCAAACTCCAAGCTCCCCGGGTTCAGAAACATGAGCCAAACCTGAGCCCAGACAGTCTGATGGCAGAGGCCATGGTAGACGGTCTGATGGCAGAGGCCATGCTCTTAACGCTCACTCCATGTAAGAGGCCCTGGCTCTGTCCTGAGAGAGGCCTCACAGGTCTAGGAGCGCAGGACCCCCTAGTGAAGGAGACCCTCAATAACTTTATTAACTGGGATTTGCCTTTTTCTGCCTTTCTCTTCAAGAAATAAGAGAAGAATTACTTCCTGTCTCCTCCGAAGATAACACTAAACCATGCTGCTAGAAGTCACCTTCAGCCCAGTCTCCTACACCTCCTGCATCTCCTCGCAGGTGAGGGAGAGAACTCATGTGCGCCCGGCTTTCCCTGCAAAATGAGGGCTCACCAGTCCTTCCTCATTCTGGAAGGAGTGGAGCTAAGACGCTACGAGATGTCAGTGAGGGCTTCCATGAAAGGCATCTGCTGCCCACAGCTCACCCCTCTGAGTGTCTGCTTAGCTTGGGCTTTCTGGTCACTTTTTACTTCTGCCGCTGGTGGGACTGGTTTCTGGTCTAGCAGAAAGAGCACAGGCTTTGGTGACGGATGAGAATCGGTTGAAGCTTCTGTTCCATTGCTCACAAGCTCTGTGGCCTCAGAAAGCCTTCAGGAACCTCAGTTTTCTCATCTGTTGACCAGGAGTAATAGGACCCACCCCTTGGGGCTACCGCGGGGAGTAAACAAGATAATGTCAGTAAATCTCTCAGCACAGCGCCTGGCACAGAGAAGGCGCTCCGCAAACATCCAGTTGTCCAGGATGGAGAGAGGCCGGCTTTCCCCTCTCCCCGGGCCAGCCAGCTGCTCTAATACCCTGCCCGACTCTCAAAGTCAGACTCCCTGGAAGGCCTGGACCCCGCCAGCAAAGCAGCCTGTTCACACAAGAAAAATATTTGCACTGGAAAATGGACTCAGCCCATGAAAAGAACAGACCCTGACTCAGAGTGTCGGCGGGAGACCCGGGCAGATGTTTGGAGTTAGTGGGGTCGCCCTCGCCCGCTGAGCACGCTGCCCTCGGCCCAGCCTTCTGGCCTGGGCTCCCAGGACCTGCCTGTGCCCCTTTGTTCTTACGCTGGTCAGTCCACATTTGTTCCTGCGCAGGGAGGAGCCCGCGTCTGTGCTCCCAACTGCCCGGGCACATGCTGAGTTCCTGGACGCTTTGGGCATGGTCCCACGCCAGTAACTCTCGCAGGCAGAGGTGGTATGACAGAGCGCAAAGTATGTGCAATTTGGAGTCAGATGGCCTCAGGTCAAAATCGAGGCTCTGACTGTGACCAATTAGTTAACCTCTCTGAACCTCAGTCTCCTCATCTATACAATGGGACGAGGACACTACCTACCCCGTGGGGCTGTGAGGGAAACTCCATTGACCTAATCTGTGTTCCTGCTTAGTGAGTCCTCAACAAATTACTCCAGTTCAGTGTCAGGGTGACGTCTGGATTACCTCTGGCCTCTCTGTTGCTAGATGGGAAGGGTTACTCCCCATGGGGAGAGGAAAGAAATCAAAGGTGTTCTTGGGACAGATCAAAAAATAATCCTCTTTAGCCAAAAGAACATCTGGCACGTCTCAGGGTCTTCTGCTATTGGGATGTGATAATGTGGGCACTGTTGTTTTATTTTCTTCCGTTAAGATTTTACTCAGACAAAGAAGGCAAAGACCTGGTTTCCAATCTCAGTGCTGCCACTGATTTGCTGTGTGACCTTGGACACATCACTTTCCCTGGCCCTTGGGTTCATCACCTGCAAATGAGGAGGTGATCTGCATGTTGGCTGAGGTTCCTCCCGGCCCTGAAGCGTGATGCGGTGGAAAGAGAAGCAGCTGGGCTGTCAGGAGAGCACGAGTCTGGCTGGTTCTACAGCGAATTTGCTACATGACTATTGATAAGTCACTTCCCCTTTCCGGGCCTCAGATTCCTCATTCGTAAAGTGAGGACGTTGCCTACGTTAGAAATGGCAAATATGTGGCACATGTGTCACACGCCCCATGTTTGTGCCTAATGGCAGATGTCACTAGTGGATCTCAACACTCTTCCACTGACCCTAGACGCGGCCTCCTATCACTCCATCAGCGTGCGCCCATAAGGTGACCCCTAAACTGGCCTTCCCTTGAGCTGGTCTCTGAGGTCCCCCCCAGCCGTGCCCCTTGGGGACTCCACGACCTAGGGACCCTTAGCCACTTACCGTGCTTGACCAAGAACCTCAGGGCCTCCAGCTGCCCGCTCTGGGCCGCCACGAACAAGGGGGTGATGCCGTAGGCGTTCTTGGACTCGACCTTGGCGCCGCCCTTCACCAGGATTTCTATGGCCTCCAGGTCATTGCGGGAAACAGACTCGTGCAGAGCCGTCCAGCCTCGGTTGCAGCGGTGGTTGGTGTCCGCGTTGTGCTGCACGAGAATCCTCACCGCCTCCACGTTCTTACGCTCACAGGCTGCGTCCGGGGGCAGGCGAGATGGTCAGCAGGGCCCCGGCAGGACCTGGCCAGCCAAGGCCCCATTCGTTTGTTTGTCCATTCACTCATTCGTCCATCAGCCATTCATTCAACAAACACCCATTGGGTCTTATTATGTTCCAGTCCCTGCACTGAATTTAGGATATACGACTAAAGTGATACTAATACTAATATTAGCAATAATACTTGCTGATATGTATGTAGTACTGGTTCTGTGCTGGGCTCTCTGTCCTAAGCACTTAACATGATTAATCTAATCCTCCCAACTGCCTCTAAAGGATGTAGTGTTGTTATCCCCTTTCGCAGATGAGGAAGGTGAGGCACAGAGAGGGTGAGTGACTTGCCAAAGGTCACACAGATAGTAAATGGCAGAACTGGGATTCAAACCCGGAAAGTCAGGCCCAGAGTCTCTGTCCCCTGGAATGTTCCAGGAGGCCCTGTCGTCTCCCTTCCTGTGCTACCGGCCTCAGTCCTCCGTGTTACCAAGGCTAGAAGAATCTTCCTAGATGAGGAGCGGACAGTGTCATATTCCTGCCCAAACCCCACCTCCCTCTAAAGGCTGCTCATTTAATTTGAGGTAAAATTTATCTTCTGAGAACAGCTGGGCAAGTCTTCCTCCACCTGCTCAAACCTCCTTTTTAAGCCTCATCTCTGTCTACACCCCAAACGCACCCCTGGCTCTGGGCCAGAGTTATCAGCAGGGAGCTGCAGGTGGTGTCGGGTCACCTGGGCACTTGTGCACATCAACACCCCTGGAAGCTTCTCTGTGTCAGTGCTGGGGGTGGGGAGTGGGGAAGAGGGGAGGGGGCCGCCTGTGCAGTGTTTCAAACGGGACCGTGGGCCGAGCTCTCCACCTCTCTAAGCCTCGGTTTTCTCACCTGTAAAGTGGAGATAATGGAATCTCTGGAGAGGACGCTACAGGAGGACCACGGCAGTGCGTGCGAGGCGCCAGTGTGGTGCTTGGCACACGGTAGCAGCGCATGCAGCACCCGGCCCGAGCTCTGGCTGTGACTCTCTGGGACGGCTGAGGCTCCGGGTGACGGCTGTGGTGCCCAGGCGGGCAAGGGTTCTAGGGGCAGCAGTGGCCCAGTTCCTGCTGCCCACGCAGCGTTCCAAGTACCGACACCGGACACACGGGGAAGCAGGGGTGGCTGCAGTTTTTCAAAGCACAAAGGCGCAGTCATTTTCGCCAGCCCCGAGCCAATTGCTTAAGCTCGTGGGCACGAACGAGGTGCTTTAGCATACAGCGGTTCAGAGTGCGGTGTGGCATTCCGCTCCCCGGGTTTAAATTCCCGGGCTGCCCCTTGATGGCTGTGTGATCCTGGGCAGCTCATTTCCCATCTCTGTGCCTTACTTAGGTCCTCGTCTGTAAAATGGGGACGCTAGCAGGGCCTACCTCGCGCGTAGATGGATGGGAGGGTCCAGTAAAGAACAAGGCCGGGCACATAGCAAGTGTCCACAAATGCCAGCTATCATGGCCACTCAGATTTCGACTCGGAGTACTGCCTGGGCACCAACGAATGTCCCCGGATGATGACGCACTGAGTAAGCCAGGGGTTTTCGTTTTTCTTAAACGAACATCCCACAGGTGCACACTCCCCCCATACCTCCTTGCCTTTGCCCGTGCTGTTCGGGCGCAGCTCAGGCGGCCCTCCCCTGGGTGCCCCTCGCCCTTGCCCCCACAGGGCCCCCGCCGAGCTCCCCATCGCTGCTGGGCGTGTGTCGGTGCCCCTGGGGCTGGAAAAGCACGCAGACGCGGACCGTGTCTTTCCAGCTTTGAGCCCTCAGTGCTCCTCAGCGCGCCTGGCCCCTGGGAGGCACTTGAGAAGTGGCTGATACGTGCACGAACGAACCATTCGGCAGGGCTTGCCCCCTTCAAAGTAGACCGCTCGCTGGGTTATGCACTTCTGGGAGCAATGCTCCCCGACTGCTCACCTAGCTTCCAGACTGTTCCTCAGAGAAGCCCACCCTGGGCGGGGCGTAGGGGCTCACCTTTGTAGAGCGGTGTCTCCCGGGACTTGTTGGAGATGTCAGGCTCCGCACCCGCCTGGAGCAGTGAGAGGAGGCAGTCCAGGTGTCCCCTGCATGTGGCCAAGTACACGGCTGTTTCCTCCTGCAGCGTGCGCTGGTCGATGGTCGCAGGGTATGCTGGGGAGGACCCACCGGAACATTCATGCAGGTGGAAGACACCCGGCCCCTCGACACAGAGAGGCTCCTCATTTCCTCCCAGTTCCAAGGATGGACATGTATAGCATCCTTTGAAATTCACCAACCACAGACTACATTCATCTCGCCCTTTTACAGGGCTCTGTTAGCTTCCTGGTCGTACAAATCCAGCTCAGATGCCACCTCCTCTGAGAAGCCTTCCCTGATTGAGCCCCTTACTCTCTGAATGCTCCTGTCCTTCTCTTGAACCTGCACCAGCCATTGCTGGGAACTGGATGTCTCATGTGCTGTTTCTTGGAGTGTGGTGGGCCATTTGGGGTCTGTGCTGCTTGAGGGCAGAGGTGATACCTTCCTGCAGGTACGTGTTACCCACCCAAATCTGGCTTGGGAGGAAGGTGGGGCTCAGAGAGGAAGTATAACTGGCCCAGGGTCCCACGGTGGGTGGGGAAAGCTTTGGCAGGGCACAGGCACAGCTGCAGTATTTTTCACACCAAATCAGCCTCTGGAACATTCTGGAACAAGCTGGCAGTGTCTCTCCCAAAAGTCAACCCTCCCTCGTTCCTTTTCTAGGAATTAGGCTCTCCTGTTCCCGGCGGCCTGGAGAGGTGGCAGCAGGGGTGTCTGTTGGTGGTGTCGGGGGGTGGAGACAAGTCACTTCCCCTCTCCCAACTTAGGGACTGTGACTGCCAAACGGGGGTGACAGCCTTGCCTGCCCTCCTCACCAGGGCGGCAAAGAACACGCAGCCCCAGGAGGAGGCAGCCCTCCGCCCGGCCCCTTTCCCTGTTCCGGCCGCACCCAGCGCCCTCACCTCGCTGCAGGACCTTCAGGCAGCCCAGCTGGCCGTAGTAGGCGGCCTCGTGCAGTGGCAGCCAGCCCTCCTTGTTGGGCTCCGCGAGGTTCTTCCCGTCCTTGATCATGGCCCTCAAGGCCTCTTCGTCGCCCTCCTTGATGGCCTTGAGCATGGGGTCCACAGCCCTGGGGGAGCAGGGGACAGGCGGCCCTCAGGAGCGGGCAGAGGCAGGGCCTGCGGGGGCCGGGGGCCAGTGGCGGCTGTGGGGTCACTCGGTCCTGCTTGTCCCAGCTGGCGCTAGGACAGGTGCTCAGCCCCCTGCAGCTGGGGGCCACGGGAGCTGTTTTCCAAGGATCCCTCTGTCCCCGTGGCTTTCCGTGGCTGCAGCTAATGTTATATGCAGACCATTTCTACCCTGAGTTCCAGGCAAACAGTGCCAGCTCCACAGGGACCGACAACTACTCACAGGAGGTTTTGCCCCAGCGAGATGCCTTCCCTGAGCACAGCGCGCCGGCGTTTGCCCAGTGTGCCCACCTTCGGGGCCCGTCTGGGCTCCGAGCAGCCCCGGGAGGGAGGCACAGAGCCCTCAGAGGGGCCTCTAACCGCGAGCCTCTCTCCAGCCTCTTCCCACTCCCCTCCTCGCCCTGTCCCTTCTCCTCACTCCCAGTGCACCTGGCTGCCGAAAAGCTTAAATACTCGAAGGATTAATAAATCCAAAGCCTTTATAATTTAAGATTTCTGAATGTCAAAAAGGTTTCAGGGCTAAAGAACCATCTTCTCTGGTTCATTAAAGTCACTGTGTTCATTCATTGATTCACCGAGCTCCTTCCCCATCCTTGGAGAGTGAGTGAGGACCACAACAGCTGGGACTCCCAGATCCACCGGGGGAGGGTTCTGCATAAATAGTCCCATTTCCCAGGTGGAGAAGGTGAGGCTGGAGGCAGGCCGTGTTCCGGGACCCCACCGTGTCAGGGGCTAGGATGGGCTCTGAAGTCTCCAGCACCAGCCCCTACCCCTCCCAGCTGCTTCCCCCAGCGCGAGCAGCACTTCCTCCTGACTCTCAGCCTCTCTGGTTATTAATAGCATCAGAGCACCGATGCCGGTTAAGCTACAGACCCAGCAAGGACGATGGGAAACTGACCAGATAAGTCCTGACGTCCCCATCAACACCATCTTTGCCACCTTGACGAGTTCCACTTAGGAGCAGCCAGAGCAGCCCCTGTCGGCATCAGGAAAAGCCCCAGTGGGGTATGTGTCCCCTTTCCCCTGGAAGGCCTCTGATGGGACCCCAGCTGAAGTGGAAGGGAGGAGGGCCGGCTGTTCGTGCGGCCTTGGCAAGGGGGGGTGCGGCGCAGTGTCATGAGAACACTATCAGGACGCACCGCCCAGCTTGGGTGTCTCCAGCTGTTGTGCAAGGACCCTGGAGCTCTCAGCCCCACACGCTGATGGCTTCTCCATGAGCTCAAAGTCCCTGCCCAGAAGGTGAGGGAGGTTGCTGGGGTGTCACCCCATCAGAGTCTAGCAAGCTGGACGGGACCCTAGAGGTCACTTTGTCCTCTCCAGCCACATCCTACAAAGCAGGGAGACTCAGGGGACCGCGACTCTCGGGCAGTCACACAGGAAGCAGCAGTTGTGCTGAGATCAGAACCGGGTCTCCCTTTTCCAGACTGTTAACCCCACCTGTGGCACCAAGGAGGTGGAGGGCGGCAGGATTTGAGACAGGCTGGGAAGGAGAGACGAGACACTGGCCAGTTCCCTCTCCCCTCTCTGCAACATAACTGAGCAAGGACACAGGGGCTCCAGCAAGGGGTCCCCTCTTTTGCTTTTAGCTGCTTCCAGGGTCACTATTCCAGGGGTACATGGAAGAGAGGAAGGCAGTTATTTTGCAAGGATCCCACTGGCCCAGCATCCGGGTGCCAGGCAAACAGAACCCCCCTGCAGCTCGGGTTACTTCTGGGTGTTAGCACCTGGCACTTAAGCAATAAAGGAAACAAAGCAAAACAAACCCTGCGGTGTGGGGCTTTCGGTGTGCTCAGATGCACCCACGGTGGGGGTGTGGGGGAAAGTGAGAGCGGGCCAGAAGGTGCAGCTGACTCATCAGCTCCAGCTCTGAGCTCCCTGGGTTTCTGGGGTCTAAGGACAGCCCCCCATCTCCTTCCTGCTGGGTCCCCAGATTCAGAGCCTGCAGGGGCCCCTGCCACACACAGCCTTAAGCTGGGGGCATCTGAGGAGTCCATCATGAGCACCGCCTGGGTGGCAGTTCCTTGAGGACCGAAGTCTGTGGCCACCAAGCCCAGCTTAGAGGGAGGAGCGGGCCCCAGGGGACACACCTAGGAGGGGTTTGCTGGGAGTTGCCCCCACAGTGCCCCCATCCCGACTTCCTGGGTGCTGTGGGCCTGCTTCCCATCCCCCACCCTCCCTGCCACCCCAGGTGGGGGAGTGAGCCTGGCAGGTCTCAGGGCGAGCAGGGTCACTTACGCTGGGTGGGAGGTCTTGAACAAGCTGCTGCTGTACTTCTGCATGACCCCTTGGAACAAGCCCATGGGGGCCGGAGCCCGCGGACTCGCGGGAGGCGCGGCGGACCTGGAGGGTGCAGGGCAGGAGTGAAAGAGGGAAAAGTACTCTGCATATGAGAAGCGGGTCATGGCTGGAGGCAGGAACGAGGATGGAGGCAGAGCCGGGGGAGAGACTGACAGACAGACACAGGGCTCTGAACCAAAGCAGATGGCCGGGTCCTCTCTGTGTGCTGGACACAGCTGCTGTGTCTCCGGATTATTTTTGGCCCTTGGAGGAAGCCCTGGGAGATTTAAATGACCATATAAGACAACAATGAGGTTAACCTCACCCCCACGCCCAGGGTCCCTCTCCCCAGCCAACCACGAGGGAGGCAGATATGGAGCAAGGTGACATTCTTCACTCAGGAGGATGGGAGACGTGGTCAGCGGCAGGTCCCGGGATGAAGGGGGCCCAGTCTCGTGGCGGGCCAGGTGGGTCCCAGCAGGGCTGGACTAGAGATTCGTGGGACAAGAGGGGACAGGGGAGCAAAGCTGAGAACCCAGGGCGTGGCTACGCCCCGACCCCACCCTGCCGGCTCCTCATGAGAGGATCGGGCCCCAGAGTCGGGAGCACACAGCACGGAGGTTACGGCAAAAGGATGCACGAGGAAGGCCGTCCAGGGCCACGGCTTGGAGTCAGACAGACACGGGTTCAAATCCAGACTCTGGCACTCCTGAGCCCATGACCCGGGACAGGTTGACCTTCTCTGTGCCTTAGTTCCCCCACCAGGAAGGGCATGAGAACAGCCCCATCTTGGGGGTGAGGGTCGGAGAGGCCTCTATAAGCCTGGCATGAAGTGCTTAGCTGAGTGCCAGGCGCAGAGGGGTGTTCGGCATGACACACGCGTCAACCACGGATTTTAACATCATTTCACTTCTCTCAGCCTCAGTTTCCCCACTCCACTGGACTGTTGTGAGGTGTGGCAGCCACAGTCTGGGGTTGTAGTGGGAATGGGACCTGAGGCCCCTGCCGGCTCCACTCCTGGCAGGTCAGGCCCTGGCACCCGGGACACCCAGCAGGCCCAGCCTCGGTGCCGCACACTTCTGGGAGCCGCTGTGGGACCGAGGGGACGTTGCTACTGGCACCCCCAGGGGCAGGGGGGGCTGCCGTTGTGACCCTGAGAAGGACGCACACTCTTTCAGGCCAGGCCAGAACCTACGGATTCTGCGGGACCCCCAGCAAGCCAGGGGGCAGTGGAGGGGAGCGAGGGGACAAGAAAGGAGGGAAGACCTGCTGGCGCCCTCGGGGGGGGTGCTGGCGGCAGGCCTGGCCACCTTCTCCACCCTCATTGTCCCCGCTCCCACCTTCCTTCTGGACCCTGCCTTCTACTGACACTCACCAGGTTGAGCAAGACACCTCCTGCACGTGTTCAATCATTTACCCTCGTTCATTAGCTGAGGATGTGGGCGCCAATGTCCCTGCTTTTTGCAGATGCGGAAACTGAGGCTCCAAGCAGGGAGGGAACTGCCCAGGGTCCCACATGAAGATTCGGACACATCTGTCTGCTGGAGCTCCTAACGCCTCCCTCCGAGAGGCATCAGTTTCCTCATTTGGAAAATGGGGAGGCAGGACCAGACAGGGGTGTCCTCACAGCTTTTGTAGCTGCGGGGAGACTGTCAAACAGATCCAAGAGCCGCCATTTCAGGAAGGGGCAAAGCCTGGCCTAGCCACGGTCCCTCTCCTCGGCCCTGAAAGCTGCCTGGCCCCATGTCCTGTGTTCACTCCTGGTCCTGCAGGAGGGAGGCCTGGTCGGGGGGTAGCCTGCTCCAGCCTGGGGTCTCGAAGAGGTCCCCAGGGTCCCATCTCTACAGGATCCTTGGGTCGTGGCCACCTTCATCCTTTGTCCATTGTGGCCTCTGATTACTTAGAATGTTTTAGCAACATAATAAGCATTAGTTAAAAAACCCACCACACCGTCCTAACACTGGGACCTATCTCTGCATGGCAACAACAGCAGCAACCGTGCTGGCACTCGAGGCTGATGGAGCCGGGGGCAGGTGGGGGCGATGACAGCCCCTCAGGATTGTGCGGGGCAAACGCCCACAGAGCCGTGCCAAACATGCCCCCAATTCCGTCTTCCTGCCGCCTTGGAGGAGGGGGGTGTGTCCTGTCCCCGTTGTACAGATGAGGACACATGCAGACTGAGTGCCCTGCGGCAAAGATTTCCCGGCTCCACTCGGTCCCAAGGGCTGTGCTGGGGACAGGGGGTGCAGATCAATGAGGCACGTCTTTTTGTGGGGCCTCGAGATGTTCAGAGGCCAGCAAGGTGGGAGCCAAGGACGCACACGACCACAGAGCCACCGGGGAGGGGCCGAAATAGAGGCAGGAGGACTCGCTCTGGGAGCACTGGAATTGGGGTGCGTTCACTTGGTTTGGGGGCCAGGCGGGGCGATGGCTGAACGTACCGAGCTGTGGGTCTGAGAGCTGTGTGGGGGCCAGGCCTCCCGACCAGCTTTTGTGCTCTTTCTGCTATGGCTGGAGGCCGAACATCCCCTCCGGCCCGGGGCAGGGGGATTCCCAGCAGAGCAAACCACCCTGAGTCACAGAGGTGAGAGGAAGCTGGTCCCGGGCAGGATGTGGGCACAGGTCATGCCCTTGCAGAGGCCCAGGTAGGGGCCCCGTCCTTTGCATGTCAGCGGGCAGGTTCTGAGGTGGAGAGTGTGTCACCAGCCCGATCCTGGAGTCTGGCTGGGCCCGGCTTCAGACAGGGTCAGGCTCGGTGAGAGTGGAGAATGGGCAGGGGTGACAGCTCCTCGGTGAGCCCATGGACGCTGCCCTGTCTGAGCTGGTAGGAAGCCCAGGCCAGCCCCAGGAAGGGAGGGATGGGGCAGGGCCTGGCTGAATGCAGGTGGCAAGAAGGCACCCTAACAGGGAGGGACGAATCTGAGAGTCTGCCCCACTCCTGTCACCATACCAGGGTCCTCTGTTCATTCTTCCATGTGATCCTCATAGCATCCTATGTCAAACACAGATATCGAGGGTGTAATGCCTGGCACATAGTAGGTGCTCAATCAATTTAAGTGAATGAGACAAAACGAAAGCCTTTGAAGGACTAAAACCCCATATGGGAATCTTGGTGGTGTGTGTTTGTGGGCTAAGGTCTTGAACCCCTGGAAAGCCAGCCCCACTCCTCTTGAGTGGAGAGGGGAAGCCCTCGTAGCATGTGAGCAACCCACCTCATTCCCGCAGGCTCTCTGGAACCAGCCTCGCACCCATGAAGTTTCTGTTTCTCCCTCACCCAGCAGCCAAGCCATCGTTTCTGGGCTGGCCAGGGAGGAATCACAGGTGGAGAAGAACGTGAATGCCAAGCTGCAGCAAGTCTGATTTCATAGCCATAGCTGAGATTTTATTGAGCACTTGTTAAGTGCCAAGCCTTGTGACAGGCACATTGTACAAAGCATCTCATTTAATTCTCCAGTCCACCTTGTAAAGATACAATTGGTTTCCTTTGCAGATAAGGAAAGCAATGCTCAAAGAGGTTTGTTCCCTCTAGGCTGCATGATGAACTCCTATTCATCCTGCAAAGCCCACCTCCTTGACTAAGTGAATTGACCCTTTCTGTGTCCCTCTGAAACTGAGCAAGCCCCAGTGCTGCACTCTCCCTGCGGGGTCATCGTGTACTTCTGGGCATTTACCTCATTAGACTTTGGGCTTAGGGAGTGCAGGGCCCAGGCCCAATTCATATCCAGGTGCCAGGAAGGCACCTGGCATATCCTGAGCGCACAGTAGTGTGGGTGGCTTGATTTGAGTTGTTTGCAGCTGTGCACACATGAGCCCAAGCAAGTTCCTGCTTCATGTTTTCCTCCTCTGTCTTCTTAGAAATGTAACCTTAAATAAAATGCAGAAGTTTGAAGACTGCGAAGACCCAGCTTCCTGAACTCGCGCTGGATGGCCCGTCCATGGGAACCCTGGGCTCCCCGTGTCATGGGTGCCTGGACCCCACTTCTCCATGGGACAGGAACTAGGTCGGCCTCTTGGGGAACCCTCAGGAGGCCAAAGCTTGGCAAATGATCCTCGTGCGTGTTTCACATTGTGGTGGGAGAGAAACAAATTGGGAAATGGCTTGAAAAAGAATTATAGTTTGTTGGATGCTGACCTTGCTTCCGTTTCTAGGATCCCACAGACTCCATTGACTGCCATTTTAGTCATAAGATGATAACGATAAATTACACTGCTAGAGCAATATAATTGCTCAAAGTGCATTTATCGACCTAAGAACATTTATTAGGCACCTACATCAATCCAGGCTCTTAGCTGGGCACTAAGGATAAAAAAAATGAACATCAGCTCCCTGTCTCTAAAGAGGTCACAGTGTGGTTGGGGACCCTCTCAGGAGGCCTTCCCAGGGTGACCCAGAGGCAGTGGTGAGGTTGGTGCCGGGGAAGTCAGACTGGGAGGGGAGCGATTAAGGCTGCAGGATGTGGGGGAGGCTCCAAGGCTCGCCTCACCTTGTTTGCGTTCATAAGAATACCACAAGGTGAGCACAGCAAGCTTTCGTCATTGCCATTTTGTGGGTAAGGCCATCGAGGCTCAGAATGGGTAAGTAATTTGCCTAAGGTTGCGCAGCCAGCAAGCAACAGAGGGAGAATTTGAATTTCCAAACCCTGCTCTTTTCACTCTGCTGCCTCTTCATTCCTCGTTTATTCATCCCTTCACTCACTCACAGCTATTCAATGCTTGCCACGGGTTGGGCACAGGGCTTCCCAGGCAGGAAGACAGATGTGAGGCCCCTGCCTTCACGGCGCTCACAGGTTAACGGCAGAAACAGACAGATACGTAAGAATTGTCAGTAGTAGTCAGGGCCACGAAGGAAACAGGCTAGAGAGGAGGAGGGGTGCACGACTGGACCTGGGAGGGTGGTCAGGTCAGGGCTTGCTCAGGAGGTGACATGTAATCTGAGACCTGAAGAATGAGAAGGAGCTGGACATGTAGAGCCCTTGGGGACATGTGTGACGTCTGTTCTATTTGGATGGAAACTGTGATATTCGGGGATTAAAGTGAACCGGAACTCTTGCGTCCTGCCCTCACGATAACACCACGTCTGGGTGTGTGAGCACAAGTGCGTGCGTGTCGTGTGTGGGCGGGAGGCAGATGTAATTAGGCCAAAACCCCACTTCCAGGTGCGGGAGGGGGAGGAAACAGAAAGAGGCCTTTGCAGCGTCAGCAGCGCCTGGTTAGATGTGTGTCTGCACTTCGGAGCGGGGCAGGCTTCGGTTCAGTTCCTGGCCATGCCGTGCACACGTTACATCGTCTGTAAAATGGGCCCAGAAATGTCCACTTTGAGTGGCTTTTGTAGGCATTAAGTGAATGAATGTGTGCCAGGCACATGGGGGTGCTCACCGGGCCTGTGGGGGAGGAGGAGGAGAATTGTGTTAAACATCCTATCAAAGGGCCTTTTCTTCCCCAGCAGGGTCAAGCCCAACCTTCTTCCAGAGTTGAAGGTGCAGAACTGAATCTAGCAGGTTTAAGGTCTCAGCAAGGTGGGAAGACGCAGGCTGACCCTCGCTGCTACGCTCTTTGCACCTGGATCTCTGAGGGAGGCTGCCTGGCCTGAGAGAGTGGTTTCCGCTCTCTGGGACAGCTGTGACCTCGGAGGCTGGGTAAATGCACACGGCCTACTGTGGGCTCCTTCTCTTACCCACTAGATGGAGGAGGTCAGTGTCAGGAGCTCAAGGGCCCACTCAGCTCTCATGTTTCTAAGTGCTGCTGGGACCCCTGGGAGGGGCTTCTCCCTGGCGAGAAGGCTGCGGACGCTGGTGGACAGATCCTGTCTTCAGATCCTATCTTTGGAGAGAGGATGCTCCAGTTCTATCTGATCCCCTCCTGAGAAAGAGGAAGCTATGGTCTGACTTCAGCTGAACCGGCCAGAACAGTAACCAGGGCCGCCTTGAGCACTGGCCACGATGAACCCAGGCCTTGACTCTGGGTTTCTGTTTTAAAGGTTGGGTCCCGGAATAGGGTGTCTGCAGGGGCAGCTCAGTCACCTGCAGTCTTCATGCTCCTTCAAGCTACCCAGAGAAGCTGCTGCCTTTCCCTTTAGAAGGGGCTCCGTGGCTCTGGGCATCCCAAGCCTTTGTCCCGCCAGCCCGACAGAGGTGGCCCAGCCTTGCAAGGGCTGCAGTCACTGGAGGAGAACCCTGGCCGGGGGAGAGGGCTGAGATGCACCAGCGCCCACCTTCGCCTTCATCTCCTGTCAACTGTGACCGCACGTCAGAAAAAGTCTGTTGTTGTTGTTGAGAAGGAAGCTGAGGTTCTGAGAGGTTAAGTGACTTGCCTGAGGTCAGCCACCCACCCCCAAATATACACTTGACTCTGGCTCAGGGGTGAGCAAAAGCATTTTTACAAAGATCAAATGCTTAATTTCCTCTTTGGCTCTCTCCTCCTGCAAAGAAGGTGTCCTCTAGATCTGTACCATCCAATAGGGTGGCTGCTGGCCACACGTGGCCAGTGAGCACTTGAAAAGTGGCTGGTCTGAGTCGAGATGCGGTGAGTGTGAAATACACACTGGATTTCAAAGATTTGATGGGCAGAAATGCAGGTAAAAATCTCATTCCTAATTTTTATATTGATGACGTGGAAATGATAATTTGGACATATAATATCTATGAAAACTAATTTCACCTGTTTCTCTTTACTTTTAAATGTGGCTATACGCCTATTTAGAATTGCGTCTGTGGATTGCAACTGTGGCTAGCACCATAGTTTATTGGGTGCTGCTGCTTTGGAAGGTCCAGCGACGGAGATGGTAAAAAGGTGCCAGAACACAGAGGCAGGATGGCTTTGCTGGGGTGACGTATTTTGCTCCCTGGACATGCTTTCCCAGGGAGACTGTGTAGATAGGTTGGAAACATTGGTTGGATACAGAGCATTGGCTCCACCGCACTTGGCGTGAAGCCAGCAGTGCAAGGCCAGGGCGTGGGCTTTGGAGCCAGGAAGCTCCAGTCTCTGCAGCAGCACCTACTAGCTGTGTGCCCTGGGACCTCTGACTCAGCCCTAAGCTTCAGTTTCCTCATCTGTAAAATGGGACTATGACACAGATCCCACCTAGAGGGCCCTTAAGAGGACTAAATGAGGCAGAGCATGTCTAGCACCCATCACAGTACGTGTCCCTGCCTGAGCTCAGTAAGTGTGGATAACACATATAAATCATTAAAATGTTAAAAGGCATCCTAGAGACCAGGATAAGTTGGTTTTGGATTAACAGCATCTGGAATCTGCATCTCATGGATGCCCCGACGCCCCCACTGCCCTCATTGGCCTCGTCTTGCTCACCTGGTCCAAGGGTAGAAATGGGCAGGTTGGCGGTTGGCACGTGCAGATGCGGTGGCCTCAGCAGCGGGTGGGCCCCGTGCCTTGTCTGCCAGGCTCTGCTCGATGGCCATCTGCATCAGCTCTTCCTCACTCAGGCTGCTGTACAGGCTGTACTCCTCATGCCCGATGGTGCCCTGGCTGCCCCGAGCACTGATCTTCGTGGCCATCCTCTTCCACCTCCCACTCCGGCCTCCAGGAGAGACACTTGGTGGGGAGGAGGAAACAGCAAATCAGAAAACCCTGTGAGGAGACCAAAACCACCCTGGTCACAAACAGTTTAGCAAGATAGCTATGTTGCCCACAGAGAAGGCTGTGTGTTCCAGTGGCAATCACACATTCATTTTTTATTCCTTTATTTGGTCATATGATCCACCCACCCATCCATCTATACGTCTATCCATCCACTCATCTACTCATTGACCCATCTATCCATCTAACCACTCATCCATTCATCCATCCGTTTATTCATTCTCCCATACATCCAGCTCTCTACCGACCCACTTATATACCAATCCATCCTCCCATCCATCCACCCACTCCATCCATGTATCCAACTATCCAACCACCTACCTACCCACTCACCCATCCTCCTATCCATCCATCTACCTGCCCAACCAGTTATCCATCTACCCTCTCATCAATCACCGCTCATCAATCTATCCAACCTTCCAATCATCCATCCACCGATCCTCCTATTCATTCACTAATCCATCCATCCATGCATCCATCTCTCCATCCATGTACTCATCCATTCATCTTTCCAACCATCCAGCCATCCACCCTTACCTCCATCATTCGTCCTCCTGTCTGTCTACCACACACCCATTTATCCATCCCTCCTCCCATACATCCATACATCTATCTATCCAATCACCTATCCATCCACCATGTGTTTGTCCATTCCAGACAGCCTATCTATCCATGTACGCCTATCTGTACATTAACTAAAAGCCTACTTGTTGAGCACCCGCTCTGAGTCAGGCACTCTTCTAAGCACTGTGGATACAACAATGATGCCAACAGACAAAAACCCCTGCCCTCATGGAGCTTACACAGCAATACATGCATTCCTCCCTTCTGAATACCAGCAGCATCCTATCCTGGCATCTCTCCATTTCTCTGCACCATGGTAGGGCTGAGAATGCTAGGGATGAATTGGACACAGGCCCACCACTTGAGATCGCATGATCTAGTTATAATCAATCATTAAAATAATTTTCCACGTGAATCCCAGGCACTCCCTTCTGAGAATATGCCTCAAAGAGAAATGGACTTTGGTCGGGAGTCAATTGCTTTTAGGAAATGGAGTAGAATCAACTAAGCCTGGTTTTCGTTTTGACTGGCTGACTTGCATGGTGACCGCAGGTCAGTGGTTCTTGGCCCTGGAGGAACATCAGAATCACAGGAGGTCTTTTTAAAAATACCCGAAATACCAGTGCTATACTTTGGTTTGTTCAGCAAATATCCACAGCCCTCCTGTGGAGGCAAATGTCTCCCATCCCTTCCCCATTGATGATGGACCCAAGTTCGCATGATTCGCTGTGGCCGGCGAGTGCTGATGGACACAAGGCAAGCAGACACGTGACAAGCGTGTGCAGCGGGGTTTGCTCTTGTTCCTCTGCCATCGCCTAGAGAAGAGCTCCCCACTGGAGCTGCTGCCCTTCAGCCTGGGCCCCAGAGAGAACCCCGCAGGACCACCTGAGCCCAGCCTGCCCAGAGGAGCGCCACCCAGCAGGGCCTGGCAGCCTGAAGCTGGGTCTCCCGGCCTGGGCTGGACTACAGATCCAGAGAGTAGATGCTTATCTGGGGTGCTTTGTTACGCAGCATTCTTGATACCCAAAAGGCTGAGACAAGCGCTTCACAAAGACAATATCCAAATGGCCAGTAACCAAAAATAAAGGCACTTAACTTCACTAGTGTTTGGAGAAATTTGAATTAAAACCCCAGTGCAATACCACTATACACCCACCAGAATGGCCCAAATGAGAAAGATGGAAAACACCAAGCGTTGGGTAGGATGTGGAATAACCAGGATTCTCCCAGCATTGGCGGGAATGTAAAATGGTAAAGCCACTTTGGAAAATTGATAGTAGCTGTAAAAGCTGAATATAAGCCTGTCCTATGACCTAAAATTCCCCTCTTAGCTATGTGACCAAAAGAATTATGTACATATGTTCACCAAAAGACAAGGCCAAGAGTATTCATAGCAGTACTGTGCACAATAAACCCAGCTGGAAACTAACCAAAGATCTATCGCCATTTGAACGGATGAATCCGTTGTGGTACAGTCACGTGATGGGTAGTACACCCCAGTGACAACAAACAAACTACAGCTAATCCAACAGCAAGGATGAATTTCACAAGCAACAAGCCCTGTAAAAAATAACATACACGATTCAATTTATATCAAATTCAAAAATAGGCAAAACTAACTTATGGTGATAAAAGTCAGGAAGTGGCCACCTTTAGCAGGTTACTAATGGGGAAGGGGCGGAGAAGGGGTGGCGTGTGGAAGGCTTCTGGGAGCCACTTGTGTTGTCCTTCTCGATTTGAGTGGGTACATGGCGTGGCTCCCTTTGTAAGCATCCCTGGAGCTGTTCACGTACGACCTGTGCACTTCTGTGTGAGCACATTACACTGCAATAACATAGCTACTTAAAACACGGAGAAAATAAGCTTTAGAAAGTATCGATTCTTGGGCCCCATCGCAGACCAATTAAGTCAGAATCTTTAGGAGCCTGGCCCAGGCATCAGCCTTATTTGATGAGCTCCCCAGGTGACCGGAACCTCCTCTTCGGAGAATGACCAGCCATAAAGCACAGGCAGATGCGGGACCCCCTGTTGGAGGGAGGAGGGGTGGGACCCCACACTAAGCCCTCTGCTGAACCCTTTATAGAAATTCTTTTGTTTAGTCCCTGGAACAGCCTTAAGAGTAACAACTATTGCTCTGCAAAGCACCGGCAAATGAGTTATTAAACAAATCTGGGTTCTTCCAAACACAGCTGGAGGAGGCCGCAGACCATGAAGATGGCAGAAGGGCATTTGGGAGCCATGATTTCCATCCTCTGCTCCTGTCCTTCCTGGCACCCCTCCGCCTGCCTCTCTCCGCTGATTCTGGCTGGCTCAGGCTTGACCGCCTGCTGAGCCTCAGAAGTGGCCTCCGTGGGGGGCTCCCAGCCTCAGGCCTCCTCCCCCACCCATTGTCTTCTCTGACGCCCCAGACCCAGTCCCCAACCCCAGACCCTAGGAAGTCCCTCCTCTAACGGAATAAAGCCTGCGCTGCTGGCCCTGGCTTTTGGGTCCTCCAAAATCTGGTCCTCATGCTCCCTTCCCCTCTTCCTCCACACACCTGACCTTCCAGCCGAGGCGGAGGGCTCACCTTTCCCCCAACATCCCCCAGCCCACAGGCTCGTTAGGCTGTGCCTGACACGCCTTCCTCCGTGCTGCACTGCTAGAACTCCTCCTCGTCGCTCAAGGCCCGGAGCATGTGCCCCTTTTCTGGGAAGCCTACCCAGATTCTTCCGAGAAAAGGAACTTCTCCTTCTGGGAGAGCTTCTCCTCTGTGCTGTGGTCAGAGGTTCATGTGTTCACTTGACCCGGGATCCTCTTCCCATGGCCGGCGCCTTTCGCTTCCTTGGTGAGGAGGTCGAAGTTCACTGCCAGGCTGGTCAAATTACCTCCGTCGTGCAGCGTGCAGCAGACCCTGCCGAGGCTCACCCGACAGCCACTTCCCCACCTTCCCTGACCATAGATCCTGGCTTTGCCCAGACCGCAGTGTGCCTGTGCCACGGATAAATCACGATTGTGCCAAGCTGGGGGGACCACCCTGCCATCCTGCCCCCCGGCCAGTGACTGGTCTAGGGGTAGGCTGGGGTGCTCTTAGGAAAGACTGTCCTCCCCGATAAAAGAAAGTAGTGAAGAAAATGACGCCTTGCCCCAACCCCTGCTTTGTGCTTGGAGGACCTGATGCTTGGAACTGTGGCAGCCACTGTGAGTCAGAGTGAATGACAGGCTGGTACGATGAGTCTGACAGAATGAACGACAGGTCTCTGGGCCCTTCATTGTACGACTGAGCTGCTGAACTGATGCCGCGTCCGCCCACCCGAGCCGACCTGCCGGTACAGACCGAAGATCCTCATGGTTTCGGCCAACGTTGGCAGGGTTTTCTGTTACATGCAGTCAATGTCACCTTAAAACACTCTCAGGCTCTCAGGCCCGGCTGAGAGTCTTAGAAACACACCAAGGCCCTGACTGCACTCGAGACCAATGAGCTCAGAGCCCCCAGGGCCGGGGCCACACGCTACAACATTTGAGGCTTCTCGGTGATTTGAGTGTGTACTGAGATCAGTATGTCAGGTGGCCGCTCTGTGGTCCACACTAGGGAAGGAGAGGGGTGTTGTGTGTGACCTCAAAATCATTTTATACCTGACATTTGAGGTGCTATTTTTTGCAGCAGCAGAAGCATCAGTTTTATTTATTGTGAAAAGAACCCAGGACTGGGAATCAACCATAAACCACTTGGGTTTATGTCCCAAATCAGCCAACAGCATTTCTCCTCCTCTCTTGGGTCCTCAGTTTTCCTGTCTGTTAAATGGCAGGATAGGCTAGAGCCTGTCCAACGGCCCCCATACTGGCAGGGGCGCTTGTGCAGCCAGGTGGGTCCCCCATCCGCAGCTGGTCCAGGCCTGGCTTCCCGCCCCTTCCCCGCTTCCATGCGGCTGGGGTCCCGGCCAGGACTGGGCGGGCTCACGTCTGCCTTCACAGGGGTGGGAAAGGGGCTCTGCCCAGTGATAAGTGACCTACTTGCCTTCTCCAGAGCTGGGGGACAGTTTTACCCACGCACCTGGAGCAAGGCAGGGGCTCAGCATGTGCCCAGTGCCTGGCCTGGCAACATGGTGCCCCTATCTGAAGGTGTCTGCTTGAAGCCAGGGGACAAAGCAGGAAGAAAATTGGACTAAGAGTCATAGACCTGAGTTGTAATCTGCATGCTGATGCAAAGTGCTGTGTGACCTCAACTCAGTCCCTGTCCCACTCTGGCTCTCAGTTTTCCCATTGCAAAAGGAGGATTTGGGGCTAGAAGGTTTCCATGGCTCTTCCAGTTCTAAGGACTCTGCAACTCAGTGAGACCTTCGGTTTAGCTCTGTGCTACCAAACCCCAAACTCCCTGTCCCTGGGGATCCCCTGTGGCCACCTCAACAAGTCCCCATATAGAAAGGGCTTAGCATTGGGGGAGCAGGTGGGAGTGGATGGATCTCAGGTCTGGCTGTCAAGACGCCTAGGTCTAGTTTCAATTTTGCAAGTATGTGACCTTGGGCAAGTCACTTCCCCTTTCTGGGCCTCAGTTCCTTTATCAGTAAAAATGGGAATGAGACCAGTTGCTTCACTGCGTTGCAGAAGCAACATGTGTGCTAAGGTTGGGTAGGCAGTTTATAGGGTGTAAAGCAACTATTTAATGGGGACCCCTCCGGGCTCTCATCTCAAGGCAGCTGCTGCCCTGCAGCCTGCTATGGGCCAGTCAGAGGTTCACAGACAGCACTTGCCACAGTGCCCCTTCCCTGACCCCGTGCCTTCCTGGAGGCCAGGGCAGCCAGGTAATGGTCACCTGGAATGGCCAGTCCCGCAGCAGCTAATTCCAGACTCTCCAGGCGCCTCCCGAGCCTCTCCCCCGGGTTGGACATCATCCACAGACTTGACATTTGCCCTGTCATTGCACTCACGACAGCCCTGGAAAGAAGCAGCGTTTTCAATGAATTAACTTAGTTCCTCTCCAACCTGCTCCTTCCAAAAGGAACTTGATGCCTCCGTGTCATTGGTCCCACTTCACAGACGAGGCAATTAAGTTTCAGAGGGGGAGAAGAAGGGTTTGCATGGGGACAGACAGCTGGAAAGTTGGGATTTGAAGCCTGATCCTCCAACCTCAAACCCGGTGCTCTTTCTGGCAATTCGTGGGGCACCGATGTAGCCGGCGCACACCTGGGTTCTGAGCAGCTGCAGCCGGCTACCCAGCCGAGTGCCCCGGCATCTGTGCACTGGGCACCACCCAGGCTCTTTGCCCCCGAGAGGAAGCTGTGTGCGGATGAGGGAGGGGAGGGGTTGGACTCGACAGGACGGGAGAGACGGGGGCCCTGCCTCTGAGGAGGCAGACGCCCTGCCCCGCTGTGGGCCCACATATCTCTTGTTTTCCCCACCGAGGTCCTCAGCTTTTGAGGGTTCTTGGGCAAATCAAGCACCTTTGCTTTCCTTGTGCATAAAGTGGAGGTATTAGTAAGTATCATTTGGGGTTGGTGGTAGAATCAGAGGGGCTCCTGTGTGCACAGGCTCAGCGGTGGGCCTGGCCGTTCCAAGTGTGCGACACGGGCTGCTTCAGGAAAGGAAACTCCCCCTCGCTGGACCGATGCCATTGTGGGCTGGTGACACCTGCCAGGGGTACTGTGGGCTGTCTCCCCGGGGGCAGGTGTTGCTGCTCAGCCTTAGCACGAGGGGGAAGTTACGAAGCAGCCTGGGTCATTAGCTTGACTGAATTCAAATCCCAGCCTTGCTGGTTATTAGCTGGGTGGCCTCTTCCTGTCTCAGTTCCTCTGTCTGTAAAATGGACATAATTGGGGAACTTATTTCTTGGGAGGGGCGATAGTGATCCCAGGTGAGACCTTGGCCCTCTTTTGACCCCAGTTTCCCCTCACCTTCATGCTGCCCAGCTTGACTTCCGAGTCCTCTGCCTGGGGGCTGGGCCGCCTTCTGGGCCCCTCCCTACAAATCCAGGGCCTGCCTGGAGGGAGACCAGCAGCCCCAAGGGATGCTCTGGGAGGCTGATTGGGATAAAAATAGCCCTTTCCCAGGGAAAGCCGGAGTCTAGAGGGCTTTGCCCAGGCCAGCCAGGGGCCTGAAGAGGGAGGGGCATTCAAGGGCTGGCCAGTCCAAGGCCAGCTTGGAGCAGGGGAGACCAGGCCACCCTGAGGCCTCCAGGAGCCCCTCTTTTGCTCTCTTTGCAGCACCCCAAACATTGGCCCAAAGGGAGCCCCCAGCTCTCGCAGGTGGCATCTGTAAAGTGGCTGCGACAGGGTTTCTTGAGTTACATGCAAAGCTCTCAGAACAGTGCCTGGTCCATCCGGACCCAATGCTCACCTAAGCTGGGCCTCAGTCACTACATCTGTGCAGTGGGCAAAGCAGCATGGACTCCTGCAGGGCTGTGGTGAGGATTACAAACTAGCATTTGGAAATTGGCTGTTCTTCACCCCAGTTCCTCCCCGCTACGCATCCAGGGTCTGCCTAGGGTGTCTGCCTGGCAGTGGATGTGTGGTTGTTTGAGGGGCTGCGGTAGGAGGAGGTTACTCCCTGGATGTCTTATCAGAAAAGCAGGGGCCAGCGGGGACACAGCTGGGAGGGCCAGGCCCAGAAGGAAGGTGGTGGCCACGCTCCTGACGGCCGGGGACGTGGGTGGGGCGTGCGAGGTTGAGCAAGCCACTTTCTCTGTTTGCATGTGGAGCCACTCACCAGCCCGACCTGTCTCAGGTGTCCTTCCAGACACGCTCAAGCATATCCTCCACCGGGAAGCCTCCCTGGTGGCTCCCAGGGAGCACAGCTGTCATGGAGATGTTTGCCGTGCAGTGGGAGACGGTGGCGTGGCCCTGGTGCCCAACCGCCTCGACTCACTCCCAGCTCTGCCACCTACTGGCCGTGTGATGGGGAGCGGGTTACTCACACCCTTGGTGCCTCACTTTGCTCTTCTGTAGAATGGGGATGATCGTGACATCAGCCCATGCTCTGATCGTTGTCAGAGGAGAAGAGGCAACAGGTATAAACACGGAGAACGGCTGCCGGCTTGCAGCCAGTGGCTGCTGAGAATCTGCTCATGTTATGCTACAGCCCCCAAGATGCTGCGGTTCTCTGCTCTGAACCCAGAAAGTGGGCAGGATGGCTGTGGCCCGTTCCTGCTGGGAGGACTCACTGGGGGCTCCTTCCTAGCTGGTGTCCCCGAGGAGGCTCTGTCTCAGAGGTTTGAATCCCCCACGCTCTCCTCTGTTTAAAAAGAGCAAGAACAAAAGTGAAAGTGAGCCCCAGGCCCAGCCTTCTTTTGGCAGCTGTGGCCAAAAGGGAAAGCTGTGACTGTCAGCTCCATGGGCTGTGGAACCTGCCCAGCGGTTCCAAGGGTCACTAACGGGGTCGGAGGAGCTCCGGGAGGAGGGAGACCTCCACGCCCTCCAGCCTGCGCGCAGGATGGATGCTGCCCGGGTGTTCCGAATTCTCCACTCCCAGGGCCCCTCCCTGCGCACGTGATCTGCTGTCCTAGAACTTGGGAAGGACCCGCAGCCGGGTCCACTCCACTCCTCTCAATCCTGGGCTTGAATTTCTGCACAAGGTGACTACCTACGAACGACAAGAGTGGCTGTTTAGTGACCAATTCATTCACGTAGCGGGGCTGGGCACATACTAAGTACCGTGTAAATATTTCGGTGAGGGTCCACTTACACCTTTTAGGTATGGGAGCTGAGTGTAGACTGTTCAATGCAGCTCTTCTGCAAAGCCTTCAGTCTGGAGCCATCGGTCACCCTCTGGTCACTACCGCCCCCCTCAGCAGCTCACCAGTTATTGATTTATTTATCTGGAAGCCACCCCAAAAAGAGAGTGAGAAAGAGGGTGATCAGAAGAGATGGAAGAAAGAAAAACACAGAGAAAACATCTCCTGCTTTTCTGTGGAAGGCATCGTGTCACAAGGACAAGTGTACATTCTGCACAGACCCAAAGGCCGCTCTCCGAGGCGGTGCCCATGAACACGAACACCAGCTGAGAAAAGCATCAGCCAGCGCCAAGTTTCCATTTTATTTCTTTGAGCCCCAGAGCTATTGAGTCTCCAGGCCTGTGGGTCACCTTCTTCTCCACCCCCTGAATGGAGGGCACCTCCCCTGCCTCCTGGACCTGCGGGGGGCTGGCTCCCACCCCAACCCCACCCCACCCTCTCTCTGTCTTCCCACTGTGGCCAGACTGATCCATGTGGCTCAGCCACATACGGCTCTAGGCACAGGATTCCACGCCCCGACTCGTTTTCTGCCCAGGGCTCTACAAATGCCAGGCTCTGCCATCCGTGCCAGCGACCTGGGGTTGGGGTGACGGGGGTGAGAAGGGCTGGCAGGTCCACTTCTGAGCCTCCCGGCACCTCCGTCCAAGTGTAGCCCTGCCCGGCCCTGTTCTGTTCCCTGGGTGCCGGGAGACCACGGGCCCTCGCCTTGGTCCCTGCCTGGCAGAACACACAAGGGGTTCTGGAAGCTCTAACTACAGGTGGCAGAGCCCCTCCTCACACGAGCCCAGCTGCACGCTGGCTAGAAATCTTTTGAGCTGGATTCCACCCAGATCAACTAGGACATTTTCCTTTCTTTTACCTTTCTCCCTCTGGGTTTGTTTTTGTCCTCTGCTGCCTTTATTTAAACTTTTCTCTTCTCTTTCTGCTATCCCTGTCTCTTTCCTCTCTCCTTTTCGCTCCTCTCTTCTTTAAAAAAAACATCAGCAGGTTAGGAAGAAACTTACTTTTTCCTCACCGCCACCTGCTCAAAGCATCCCTCTCAACCTCAAAGCTCTTAATCCTTCATTTATATTCCCGACATTAATTATTTCAGAAGTGCTGCTAAGGAAAGAGAGCTCCAGATAAAAAGCACTCCTGAGGCAGCTGCCTCCTCCAGGCAGCCTGCCGCCTTGCAGCTTAGAATGGAAGGCCCCTGGCCGCGCCCAGAGATATTTTTGTGTCTCCTTCCGGAAGACTTTTGGATCTAGCCTGTCCACAAAATACAGGCACCTTATGATGCCTTGGTTGTGCCAGGGACAGTCCCCTGGGTGCACGACAGTCCTGTTTACCATGCCGCAGCCCTGACTCCAGCACCTCTTAGCTGTCCAGCCTGAGGCCAGACCCTTAGCCTATCATAACCTCAGTTTCCACATCTGAAAAATGGGAGTAGCAATCACGTCTAACTCACAGCAGCTCTGGCCAGAGTCACTGAGAGAAATCTCCACGAGTGCTTGGGCAGTGCCCGCTCGCAGTAGGTGCTCAGTGAATGCTTGCTGGTTGACTGTGCTACGGCTCACTGTAAGGTCCCCATGGGTGGATTATACAGGCTCCCACCCTAGGGGGGAGGAAGAGGGTGCTCCTCCACCCCCGCTGACACGAGGCACCCGTGGCCTGGCCTGCGTGTGCAAGAATCGATGATGCAAACTAGCACGGCACCCAGTGGAGCTGCTGCCAGCTCCTCAAGGACGCAGTGTGGCACACAGGCCTGCCACTGGCTGCAGGGACCCGTTCAACTGTTTTGGAAGTGACTCGAGCATCTGCTGCTGGCTGCCTCACGGCGCTTCTGCCCAGGCCTCTGGTGGCAGAGGTCACGGTTGTGGCAGAGGTGCTGGCCCCAGCTGGCTATGCCTGAGCCCCTCTGAGCTCCCTCAAGCCCCCGCCTCACAAAGCGAACCTTCCCTGCAGCAGGGAGGGCGCTCCTGTCCTGTGCGGGGCTCCGCCTCTGCTCTGCTTCAGGCCTTCGACATTCACCTGCCCTCCGGAAGAATCTCCAGCCTCCCTGCCCCTCACCCCAGTCCATCCCCCAGGTCACCAGAGCAGCCTAAAGTCCAATCCCACCCAACCCTCCTCTGCTCACAAATTCTCAGAAAAGGTTCCATCTTCTCACCTGGCCAGGAAGGAGCTGCCTCTCCCTCCAGCCTTCCCTCCCCGCTTCTCCCTCACTTCTCACCGGCAGGACCCTCTGCCATGGCCACACTGCACTTCACACCAGCACCCCGGGCGCCCCCCACCCACTTGTCTGCCTTCCTCCGAACTGCTCGTCCCCCTGGAGGTCCCTGGCTCCACCCTGGTTACACCCCACCCATCTTTTTGAAGGCCATCGCCTCCTTAAATGTGTCGTGCATACATGTGTGTGCACACACTGCCCCCCACAACGAGGCATTCCATAGCTTTGTGAAATCTCACATGCATAGCATTTCTCTCTCTGTTTCCTTCCCTAAATCCCAAGCAGCTGTAGCGACAGCCCATGGCACCTTGACTTCTATGGCTCCCCACAGCACCGTGCATGCGTAGGCACTCAGTAAATGCTACCTTAGATTGACTCCCCACGCGTGAAAATACCTATCTGTTCACCTGACCTGAAAGCACTTCTGAAAGTCATTTGTCTGTGGCAGACATTGCCCGAGGCCTACGGACCCGACAATAGCATCATTGATAACTCCTTTCACATTTCCATTTTTAGAAGTGCATGGCAGAAGGATGCTCTGAGCAAGAGTCCCCTGGAAGAATTGGAATGTGCATGCAAATTGCTGATTCTCTGTCCCCCAAATCCAAAGTGAAGGTCACCGGCATGCCACGTAACTCCAGAGAACAGGAGAGAAGAGGAAAGGCCACAACGCAGTGTGACTGCAGGTTTCCAGTAAGTACTGCAGCCCTAAGTCCCAGCCGGCCACGCGATCGTTTGCTAGGTCTGTGTAAGAAAGTTGAAAGCATGCATTACCTGTTATGCTCTGAAACAAGGCTACCATTCAGGGACAATAAAACGCTTTTTCTTGAGAGTGTCTTAATTCAGAACATGCTCCCCGACTTTTCCTTCTGCCCTGGCCCCAAGCTGCTGGCTGCTCTGCCAGGCAGTTCTGAAATGCTCTCCTTTGAAGCAGGGAGTTTATTTCGGGCCCACCGCATGACCAGTGATGACAAGCCAAACTATAAGATGTTATGAATCTCAGATTTCCTGTTTGAGGACTGCACCGAGGAAGCCGCGATCCTGCCTTCCGTTCCTCCGGGCGCATGGGATGCAGACTCTCGCTCCAGAGAGCATCTCGGAGCTTCAGCCTCACGTGATGTCATCATTTGTGATCCTTGACATGGAGGCCATATATGGGTATGTTTCTGGAACTACCCGGGAGCGAGCGAGAGAGGAGAGAGAGATGCAGAGAGTCACAGACAGGAAGACAGGGGACGAGAATGGAGAGGCGCAGCGTTCAAGAGCGAGGAGTGAGGGAGGGGGAGAGTGGGAGGAAAAGGCCAAAGGGGAGGGCAGGCCAGATGGGAGGAAGGAAGACGGACGGGTGCAAGAGAAGGGAAGAGAGAGGGAGGGAGGGGAGGAAGGATTCCGCGTGAAAGGCCTTTGGGGAAATCGAGGCTCGGTGCTGAGCACGCAGCAGGTGCAGCAGGTGGCAGAGCCTGACATTTGCAGACACCAGGTCTGGCCGCTGTGGGGTGCGGCTGGGGTCACCAGTGGCAAGGGCACAAACCGACCAACCAACCCACACGAAAGCACGTGGCCAGGCCCTGGGCAGAGACACAGCGGGAGGGAATCCTTCCTCGGGTCTAGGAAAGAACGTTCCCTGCGTCTGGGACAGGTTGACCAGCAAAGACAGTGCACACAGCCACAGGCATCGAGCATCCAGGATGTGACCGGGTTGCTGCCAGGCACTTACACCTTTCAGAGCTCAGGCCCCAGAGTCTGGGCCCAGAAATGTCACTTGGTCTATTAAGTGGAAAATAATTTCCGTTTCAATGGCCGTTGCCCTTGGAGGACGTTGGATTTACGACAGCCATGGCATGATTCCACATCAACTCGAACCCAGGAAACTTCAGGATGCCTTTATACTCCCTTCACATGTTCCACGGGGAAATAAATCTCAGTGACTGCGAGGTGCCCTGGGGTTGGACTGAGGTTCTCGAGGTCTGACTGGCGCTGGGGATGGGAGGAACAGCACAGGTTCCCGGCTGTCTCCCTGCTACTCCGGCACCTGCCTGGCTGTGCATTGCCCCGGCTGGGGCGGTCTCCCCAGGCCACTGTGGCTGGGTGGTCCCTCAAGGTTAGCTCTGGCTCAGCCCCTTGCAGACCCACGTGCCAGGGCAGGAGTGCAGGAGAAGGGCAGAGAAGGGGCCGTCGATTCTCTTTACTGTTCAGAGACTTTCCTCAGCAGTAAGACGTCCTCGTGGGCTCTGGAAGATGTTTCCCTGGAGTCTTGCTGCTTTCCTGAGCTCCTTGCTGGAGACAAAACACGGGTGTCCCTGCTTGCTGTCTGTCACTAGCCCCTCCGCAGATCCCTCGGGGAAGGATGAGCCGTGAGGGGCCCAACGCCCCTTCTTGGGTCACCCTCTACCCTGCCGTCTCAGTCCAGACAAACCTCTTGTAGTCAAAAGAGCTGGAGAAACTCAGTCTCCAAATCCTGCCATCTTATGCCTGGACTCGGCTTTTAAAAATCAAGAGCCTAAATTGTGGACGAAGAGTCACAGGGAACAGAAAGTGCACCAGGGTGGACCGGAGAAGAGGGCTGGCCAGGCACACCTGGGTGCATACACGAAAACCTCACCCTCTGCACTCACGACAACCTTCCAAGTGAGCACCGTCATCACTCCCATTTCAAAGATGAGGAAACCGAGGCTCAGAGAGGTTGGGGCGTTTGTTCACAGTCCCACAGTTTATAAGTGATGGCTTAGTTATCTGAAGTGGCCAATGCCTCCAGCTACAGCTCTGTCCCCCATGTGAAGGGAAACCCAAATGCTGGGGCAGAACAAGGAGCCCCACAAGACAGGATAGAGAAATTCCCAAAGTTCTAGGTTGCTGCATAGTGGTTCCTTTGGGAAAAGAACCTTCTAGTCTAAAAAAAAAAAAAAAAAAAGACCTGGGTGCAGTGGCTCACGCCTATAATCCTAGCACTTTGGGTGGCTAAGACAAGACAAGAGCATCACTTGAGGCCAGAAGTTCAAGACCAGCTTGGGCAACATAGTAAGACCTGTCTCTACAAAAAAATCCAGAAAAATTAGCCAGCCATGGTGGTATGAACCTGTAGTTTCAGCTACTCAGGAGGCTGAGGCAGGAGGATCACTTGAGCCCAGGGGTTTGAGGCTGCAGTGAGCTATGATGATGCCACTACACTCTAGCCCAGGGAAGAGAGTGAGACCCTGGTCTAAAAAAAACCAAAGAACTCATCCAAAGTGTCCTACATACATACTATCCTATAGACCAGCAGACAATGCCCTCTGGGTGAGGACTTCTGCTCCGCTGTCCCCATGCCAAGGAATGCAGCATCAATGTGTCCTCTTCTCTTGGAACCTCCCCTGCTCACGGTTCAACAGTAATGGGGCCTTCTGCTGGGGTTTCGGCCAGGGCTGTCAATTCGGGCGTGAAGGACCTTTGCAAACCCTTGCCTGGCCCTTTTACATTCTGTTCCCCCTCTGAGACTTGGAGCAGCTGTCAGCTGGACAGGCTGGATGGGTTATGCCCAGTGCCCAGATGAGGATACCAAGTGTGCCAGTGGGGCCAAGCCACGGCCTGACCCCACAGCCCCCATCCCCAGCCCCTCCTCCTTCACTGGGCTACGTCTTACCAAGACAGACCGCCACTCACAAGTGTGTTGTCCTGGGGTCTGTTTCAATAATTGCCTCTGTGATATCAACAGACGGGCCAACCCTGTCTCTGTCTCAGGCTTCGTGGACCTTTCCTGGCAGCAGCCAGCTTCCTAAGACTGGGATGAGTTAAGGACCAGGGCAAAGGCAGGTGTTCATCAATGTATGCTGGTAGCTAATCTCCAACATGCCTCCATCCGTCCCTTCCCTCCACTCACGCACACGCCAAACTCCATCCAAAAGCTGAGACTATTCCTTCCCTCCGCTTGAATTTGGGCTGTTCTTGGTGATTTTCTTGACAATAGAATGCAGCGGAAGTGACATTCTGAGACTTCCAAAGTCAGGTCATGAGACACTTTGCAGCTGCCATGCTGTGAGGAAGCCCAAGCAGGCCACTCTAAGAGGCCCTGGCAGATGAGACACCACGTGAGAAGAGCGTGGCCAAGGAGCACCATGGCGCCAGATGGAGGAGAGAAGATGCTATCTTGGAAGTGGATTCCCCACCTGCAGCTGCTCCAGCTAACGCCACGTGGAGCAGAGACAGCCCCCAGCAGAACGCTGCCCAAATTCCTCACCCATAAAATCATGAGATAGAATAAAGCGGTTGTTTCATGCCACTGAGGACTGGGGCAGTTTGAGACGCAGTGACAGTCACGCGGAGCATTCACCAAACCTCCTCTGTGGTCTCCACTGCAGGTCTTCTCAAAGTGCCCTCCAGAGAGCGGGTGCGGCGTGCTAGTCCCACAGACTCCTTCCTGACTTTCCACTTGTCTTTGTTTCCAAAAAAAAAAAAAAAAGACTCAATCTAATTTTTTTTTTTACTTAACTCTTTGTGAAAGAATGTATCCCAAATCATTTCCCAGTTCTTGAGTTTATCAGACCATCAGCTTCTTCGGGCTGAGACTGTCTCACAGGGGTGTTGTGACCCCTCCAGCTGGAGGGGCCCTTGGCTTTCATGGTGTTCAGAGCCCTCATTTCCTAGTTGAGGCCCAGAGAGGTGCTGTGACTTCTCTGGGGTCACCCAGCAAGATGGGGGAACAGTAACTCACACACTGAAAACCATGCCAGTAGGAACCATGGCCCATGGGATCACACCCTGGTGTCGTAAAGCAGAACCACTCTCCCGACAAATGTAGGGACCGCTTTTGGGCCCTGACTTAATGCGGAGGGCAGGCAGTATGGCCCAGTGGAAAGAGAAGCGTTTGGGCCTACACTCGGCTGGAGTAAAACTGCCAGTTTTCCAAAGTCACGCCAATTCGCATTCCCAGTGAGAGTCCTAGTTGCTCCACAGACTCGACCAACATGTGGTATTTTCCATCTTTTTTCATATAGCCATTCTGGTGGGCATTAGTTTTAATTTGTGTGTCCCTGATGACAAGTTGCAGTGAGCATTTGAGAAGCCCTCTCCTCGGTGATCCCTGGAGTCTTTCCACGGTCCCCAGCTGTGTGCAAGGCCCAGAGGTGGTTCTGGGGAACAGCCCTCCAGGGAGGGTTTTTCTGGGGACAGAAGGGAGATGGAAGGGGAAGATAGAAACCATGCAACTGGGCAACTTGCAGGCCAGTGGGAAGAAGGATGTGGCCACCAAGGGAAAGCCCCAGGGTGCACACATGGCACCATGCGAGTTCTGCTCTCCCGAGCCCAAATGGAAGCTGCCCCCTCCCTCTCCAGCCCTCACTCTGCTATATTTGCCTTATAGCACGCATCACCTCCCTTACCTATTATTTATTTATTGTTTGTTGACTGCCTGTTTCTTCCATCTACAATACTTTGTCTTTCTGTTCATTGCCATGTGTCAGTGCCTACAACAGTGCCTGGCACATATAGGTGCTCATTAAATAACTATTGAACACATGCACCCACACTGAAGCCACACAGACCCTGGGGCAGAACTGGGAAGGGCCTTGGTTCTGTCTGCCAGCCCCGGTCTGGCCCTTGGCTACACACACACACACACACACACACACACACACACACACACGAGCACGCACCAGGCCTCTCCCTTTCAGACTTCGCTCCTGTTCATTTGAATCTGAAATCTCAGAGCAAAAGTGTGTCTGTGCACATGGGTTGGGGAGGTAATTCATAGAGCCCCACGCCTTGTAGGGAGGGTCCAAAGGCGGACGAAGGCCAGCACATTTCAAAAGCCTGTAACAGCTTTCTCTAGGAAGGAGGGAAGGTGAGAGCCGAGAGCCCGGAGGAAGAGCCAGCCAAGGGCGGGCAGTGCCAGGGAGCTGTGCTCTGAGTTAGTGCCAAGTCCTGGGACAGACTCTGACCCAGCAATGGAACATTACCTGCTAAAATAAGCACTCCCGTGGCCTGGCATCCTGGCCTCCAGCCCTGGCTGCCTCCTGATATCAGTTTATTTTGGTTTCAAATAACCAAGATGAAGAGGAACGGACAAGAGTCTGGCCTGTCCCCTGGCAGTGTTTTGCAGGCGAAGTGGGCAGACAACTGTGGGGTGGGGGAGGGCAGACAAGGCCAGGTCTGGGAGGAGGGAGGAGCATTTCTGGAGAGGGAAGGAGAGGAAAGGAGTGGGCGGAGGGGAGACAGACAGACAGACAGACACACCTCTCTTCCTTTCTTCAAAATGTGCTTTTCCTCTGGAGCAATCCAGGACCAGCCCCCACTCACCTCCCAGCTCCCGGGGCCAGAGCTCACTGCAGAGAGAGAAGACAGTGCTCCCCACCTACCGAGGGCAACACAAGGGCACCACCTACGCGCCTCAGCTGGGAGAGAGGGGCAAGTGGGCCCCCCCGCTGTGATGGGACACCCACCAGGGTGAAGCTTCCTCACCCAGCAATGGCCCCCAGGGCCTCGCAAATGGCCACCTGCAATCAGCTGAGGGTGGTGTTCGAGGCCTCCCCTCCTGTGCCTCCTGCATGTCCGGGCCCCTTGAGTCCTGCCTGTCCCTGCCCTGTTCTCTCCAACCCTCCACATGTGCGTAGAAGGGGAGCCCGTGGGGGCTTACGAGGTTTCCATCAACAACAGCAGACCCGAGGAGCAAATTCAGTTGCGGCCAGTGAGCGGTTTGCAGCTGGCTGGGGCCTTTCTGAGCCAAGAGTGGCCGGGACAGACCAGCAGGACAGAAGAACGGGCAGAGCCACGAATCGCAGACTTGTGGCACACATAAGCATTGTCAGCCATTTCAGCTAAGGAACTTAGAGACTTTTATTTATTTTAGTCTCTTTAGCAATTTGTCCTAAGGTGGCTGATAAATTTCTTGCTATATCTCTTTTTGCATAAACCCCGTAACTGAGAGAGAACAACTATACTCAGGAAGCTCTAAGTCTATGGGAAGCAGGAAATTTTTTATGGTTGGGATGGATGTTTGGACCACATGGCCTGAAAAGACAAAGTTTCTCACTGAGTATTTGTTTAGGCTTCTGTGTGGCCCTCCCTGATCTGGAGGGTCTGAACTAATTCCGTCCCTCGGAATCGGCCCTTGCAGTCACATGCCCGCCTCTTCCACGATACTCCCTGGGCCTAGAGGGAGGATGTTTAGTAGCAGGGCATTGGCAGCGAATAACAGGTTGGGCCTGGTGGGATTCAATAGTTTTAACTCCTGGAGGTGGCAGGTGAACTTGCTACTTAATACTTGTCATGACTCTGGAAAACAAAGCAGGAGAATCAGTAATGTTTTCAATAATATTTTAGTTCTTTCTATGACATTTTTCTTAAAGAAACAAATCATGGACCAGAGCTGATTACAAACTGTTGTGTAAGAAGAATCAAAGTAAAATAACAATTGTCTGTGGATGATAAAAGTCTTACAATCGTCATGGTTAAAGACATAAAGGAGATTTGGCTAGTTCTGTGGCACACAACAGTTCAGCATATAGAATTATTATCGACAGTATATACCAGGGCATATTAGAATTTTAGGAATCTCAGACAGCTTTGGAACAGACATCTATAATATATTTATACAAACACAACCCAAAGAAAGTTAAACACCATTTCATGTTTGACAATGTTTTTCACCCAGTATGATTTAACATGCCAGTAAGCCTAATAAGTTTCTCTTGGACTTTCAGTGGCTCTATTATTAAAAGTTAGTTTGAGGTTAAAAGGACTGAATTTGGAATTTTGTTTTTGGAGAGTCTGCCAATTATTACAGGTTTGAAACATTTGTTTAAATAGAATCACAAGTCACTATAAAACAATGGTGGTTTATTTAACCAAGAGTGAAAGTCATCAGAAGACTTTAAGGGCAACGCAGGAAGTTATATGGGTGTAAACCTTAACCCTTAAAGTTTAGTTTCTCTAGTTAGTCAAAAATCTAATAAAGACAACACAGGATTATCTTGACAAAGCATAAAATCTTTGTTTCTTTCAGGCCAGTTACCAAGAAGGTAAAGAAAACCTTCTGTAGTGCGATTGCTTTTTGTTTGTTTGTTCTTTCTGGGAAGCCCAGTTAGATAACTTGAAAGTTCAATCTCATGATAAGGGCACTTGAATTAGCAAGAGTATGTCCAGAGTGACGAGTGAACAGAGCAATATAGACGAACAGGAACAACAAAAACTAGCACCTTGAATAGGGGAACAAACAACTCTTAGCAACAGCATGAGAAATTTTCTGACCACATTAAATAATTTAGACATATTGAGAAAGGTCAAGAGTATAGTATTAAGTTGTATTTGAGGAAAACATTGTTTTCTTAAAACTTTAAGATAAAACATTCTATCATCAGGCCATAACAGCAAACTTAGAACCAGAAATGGAAAAAAATTATAGGAGCTGATGAAAGGCTGAAGGTGAGAGTTACCATCTCAGCCTTTTTAATGCGAGAAAAAGCTGAAATCAGTGAGACATAGAAGTTGAACTTTTAACACATAAATCTGAGAATTTTTTTACATAGTTAAAAATGGAAACAGCTTATAGAATTAAAATTAATATATCACATAATTTCATTAATAGCAAATTAATATTTTAAGAAAACTTTATTGTTTTAAACAAAAATTTTCTTTTTTAATTATAGCCAACTTGATCATATACAAAATTCCTTCTTAAATTCCCTTCTATGAACTTGTGTCCTGACTTTCACAGATCATCTACAACATACTTAAGCTTTCTGTTTTGTTCTAAATTTCCCTTGTTTTTCATAAAAATAACCAGTTATTTCAGGACAAAAAAAATTTCCATACAAGATCCTTTCTTGTACAATATTATTCTTGTTTCTGTTTAACCTTTCTTACCAAAAATATATTTCTATATTCATTGCCTTTTACATCTCTTTCCCTTACTTCACCAGTTATTTTCTATCTTGTTTTTATTTTCTTCCTAAATTTATATTTTGAATCAACTTTTAAATAACCTCTGAATTAGATGAAATTATATATATAATTTCTTAAATAAGAACACATTTTATGCTTCTTTTATAATTTATTAAAATCATCTTATTCTTTGTTATACTTTGTGCATAGAATCACATGTATTGACTAGAATTCTTATTTTCAGTAACTTTAAATTTTAGTGAAAACTTAAGAAGCAGGAAATCATGAATTGTCTGTCACAAAACACTTGTCCCAAAATAGGATCACAGGTTACTATAAAATTATAGTCATTCACTTAGCCAAACTGATAACTAAAAGATTTTAAAAAGCAAAAAATCCTACTCTTTGACAGACAGGAGACTCAGTTTCCCAAACAATCATGAGACCTAACATAGACAAACTGAAACACGAGTTAATGGGGAGGCAAATTGAATCTGCCTCTCTTTCCTCTCTCCTTCCCCCCTGCTTTTTTTGCAGTTCATCCAAAAGGTGGGCAAAAATCTTTTGTTATTCCTATTAATATCACATGAAAATCTTGTTCAAATGAGAAAACCAAATTTTACCTTTGCATTAGTGTATTAATGGTAAAACTAATTTTAATAAAATCTTATAAACAAATCCATCTAATTTTAATCAAATTGACTATAAGTTAAGATTTTTTTATAAACTTTTATAACCTATATTTTTAAAATTTTATCCATTTAATTTTAATTATCATTTATTTAAGTTACAACAGTTTTAAAACCTATAAATTAGACAAAATTATCTCTTTTTAACAAACTATAT
Source organism: Avahi laniger (assembly GCA_963575035.1). Lineage (NCBI taxonomy): Eukaryota > Metazoa > Chordata > Mammalia > Primates > Indriidae > Avahi > Avahi laniger. Next base: position 52,992 of record CAUYSK010064552.1, on the reverse strand, counting down.
TTCTATGTCTTATAATTTTTTATTAAAAAATCTTATTTTTCATATAAAATTGTTTCTCTTCTATCTAGTGGTTTTAATTACATATATTAATCATAATGGCAACTTTTAGAAAAACCTGGGAAATTAAAGTAACCCTGATCTGTTATCAGTCCGCAATTTTATTAGCACTCCTAAATATATTGTTTTTATGTAATATAAAAATAAGATGTCAAAGTATATAAACTTAAACTTATGTTTAATAATTTAATGTTTTAGTATTTTATCTTATAAGTGACTCAGACATTTCATGATCATCCTATTTAACTTAGCATACCATGACTTTAAAATTCTAAATTATATGAAAATTTCATTTGTATCTACCCCATTTATATTTACCTAATTTACCTAATTTATGTATTTATCTTAAAAGTTTACTTAGATTCCAGTTATCATTTTAAGTTATTTTTCTGTTAACCATTTTTATACCCTGTAAATTAGATATAACACAGACCAAAGATCAAAATATAGTTTTAATTACTGCTTCTAAACTCATACATCGTACCAAGAAAACAAACATAAGTATTCTAATAAGACTTGTTAATTTGAACAGTGTAACATCTTTTCTAAGTTTTATAAATATGGTAGACATTTTAAAAATGTTAACTAATTAAATCCTTCCAAAACACCACATCCCAAAACAAAATCTATTAGCATTGTAGGGATCAAAGGTCCCTGGCCCCCCAAAGTTTAGCCAAACTGTAGAGAGCAAAAGCCACTGTCCCCATAAAGGTTTGCTGAAAATTCACTAACATGAGACAGATTAATTAATACGAAGAAAATTACAAATTTATGCACGGGAGGCTTCAGAATGAGCCCTCAGAGATACAGGGGAAATTGTTCATTTTTATGCTTAAGGACAACAAAGTATGGACAGCTGTATAGAAATATGATTGGACAAAACGGGTATGATTTAGTGCTAACGGGCTGAGTGTCGGAGCCCAGCAAGTGGTACTGAAAGTTTGGTACTTGTCCCTGAGGTCAACAAAGAATGAGGACAAGTGGTTTACGGAAAAGGAAAGAGAGGTTTATTAATTTGCCAGCAAATGAGGAGGATGGCAGACTCTCACCTTCAGGAACTATGGTTCCCCCTTTAAGTAGAAATAGAGTTTTTAGGGGGGTTTTCAGCTTTGGGCTACTGCTGTTTAACTGCAGCATCTTGGGTAAAGACCAGCTGGTGACCTCAGTCCGGATAATTCTTGAGCCCCCTCCTGTGGTTTAAGACACTAGAAAACAAAGAACAAACAACACTCCCCTGCACAGCTGACTACTGGCCTCGGGCAGGAATGCAGGTTTTAATTCCTCAAAAAGTGTGAGGGGTTTTAAAGAGACAACTCATAAAACATTTTGCCCTTTTCTAGACCCTTCCTTCTGTTACACAAGACCTTTCTCTCTAGGTTCTGCTTGGCCGCTGAGTGTGCATTCCTTCCCTCTGGGTGTGGGACAGGGCCCTTTCTGGGATGAGTTTTACAGTAAAGCAGAGTAGGTCAGATCATTACTTTATGGCCAATTTTTACAAAGAATAATTTTAGGTTTTATGGCTGGCTTTCAGAAAAAAGCGATCTGGCTTTTATGACCTGCCTTGGGGAAGAGGAACCCTGGCTTCTCTGGCTAGCCTGAGGGAAGGATGGGACCAAGAGGCAGGAGGACAAGGCAGGGTCAGAGAACTTTTGCTTCTGAGGCCTTCATTTTAGGGTGGTTTACTGAGCCCCATCGACACGGTATCACTGGACTGTAGACTGAAAAAAAAAAAACCTTCGGCACAGTCCTTAGCACCTCAAGTAATGACACAAAGTTGTAACATGTTTTTTCTTACGTGAAGATCAAGATTAGCTATTTTTAAAACAATCTAAATAGTCTCAAAACGTTTTCCAAGTTGGGTATAAACTTGAGTACATGCACTATTTCCAAAGAGTGAGATTATTTTGAGATTGTCTTTGGATTTTAGTAACCATTTTGTTTATCTTAAAGTAAATACTATACAAAAATTAACCGTTTAGGGATTTTCCCCCCTAGGCAAAAACGTTGCTCTAGCAACATAATGTGTACATAACCAGCTAGCAAATCAAGAGTGGACAAGACCACACAGCCTCTGTCCCCCAGAGACCTGAAAGATCAGAACAGTAAAGGATGTCAGGACTGGAAGGTCCTTAGAGTTCATGGTCCCACATCCTTTTCCTGAGGAAGGGGAAACTGAGTAACTGAGTCTGGAGAGTAAGAGAAGCTTGCCGAGCCTGTGCAGGAGCCACGGCGTCCAGAAATCCACCCAGTGCCTTCCGTAGTTTCTTCTTGAGCTTACAGTGTGATCTCAGTGACTGACAATCACATGCCACTGACCCTAAACACAAGTTGTTGAGCACCTTGGCAGGAACCTCACTGCTCTAGAGGAGGAGCCCGGAAGGCAGGCTGGACTTCCCCACGGGCATGTTTAAGACGCCTGCTAGCCCCGGAGACTCCTGGAAATGCTTGGCAGTGGGGAGGCTGCGGTTTGCAGTGGGTCACACACCCCAGTCAGCAGCTGGAGGCCTCAAGCCCAGGCACTTTAAGTGATAATGTCCTCGTTCCTCATTGCTCCCAACCACAGGAGGTCAGGCTGGGCCCACTCCCGGCACAGAACTGCTTGTAAGGTAACTGCCACAGATTTCCCTGCAGAGCCCTCAGGAGTCATCTGCTACCTCGACCACTTGCTGGCTGGGTGACCTTGGAAAATCTATTCAACCTCTCTGAGCCTTGGTTTCCTGATCGATAAACTGGGGGAAAAATGACCCATAGGTCACAGGAAGGTTGTAAAGATTATATTATATAAAATAATGCCCCAAGCATTCTGTATATGTGTGTGTGTATATTTATATACACAGATATAAATAAGATGTGTGTGTATATATAATATATACATATATAATACAACTTATATAATTTTTATACATAAAATATATTTCCATATATATATAAAACCCTTAGAATAAAGACATAAATGTTAGAGGTTGTTATTATAATAGCTTAAATTTCCTGATAGAGACAGGGGGATGGCGGTGGGTTGGAGACAGCGGTTCTTAACTGGGGACTATTTCCCCCCAGGGGACATTTGACAATTCTTGAAGATATTTTTTGTTGCCACAACTTGGGGTGGTGTGAGGGGTGCTCTTGGCATCAGGTGTACAGAGGCCAGGGACGCTGCCAAACATCCTCCAAGGCACCAGACAGGACCCTCCCCCCAACATAGAGCTATGGGCCCAAACGTCCATGGTGCCATGGGGTGGGAAGCGGTCCTGCACTGAACTGACAAAGGGGTGGCTTTGCATTTGGGGAATAGTCATCGGGAGCGCTGTTTGGGTTTCCAGTGCCCTGTGACTGTTATATAATGGGATGGCTCATTGACCGGGCTCGTAAAGCTCTGAAGGTCACCGGCAGAGGGACATGTGGCTGTGGTTTGAGCAACACAGAATGAACAGCCACAGTGACCACTGTGAAGGTTGGGATTCCTTCTCTAAGCAGAAAGACGGGCCCTAGCTGGGTCTCAGCCCCGCCAGCGCTACGGCCTCTGCTGGCAGCATTCAGACAGTCCAGCACGCATGCGCTAGTACGCCTAGCTGACATGCGCACCACGCACCCGGAGCTTTCATTCTTTACGTGAAGAAAGAGGGGGGCTTAACCCGCCAGCTGGCAGGACAGGGGTGAACTAGTCTTATAAAAATATTAAGTGCCTGTTGAAGTCTCTTGCCTTTTACAGATATAGCGTCCCCTCTCCTTCTTGGTGCACATGTGTTCGAGTGCACGTGTGGGTGCACGCATGCGGGTGCTTAAGTGTGCATGTGTGTACACATGTGGGACATGTAGACTTGCAACTATATAGGCATGAGAGGTACCTGACTGGAAAAGATTCAGGTCTAGTCTCCAGTGTGCTGTCTTGGCCCTTCTGGAAAGTTCTGTGTGACCCTATGCAAACCTTTCCCCTCCCTGAAGCCCTGCACAAGGAAGGGACCACACAGCAGAGCACTTAAGAACACAGGCCCCTCCAAAATGTGGGCGCTTCCGAAGCCAGACGAGCAGCTTTGATTTGCTGCACCCACATATTTTGTTCTCTGAGAATAAAAATTCAGATTGTAAATCAGTTGGAATTCAAATCAAGCCTGCCTAAATAATTTCAAAAACAGAAATAAAAAATGGGATAATTATTTTGGAAGAGTCTGTGAACCCTGGGATTCAAAGTCCCATCACACACAATTTCACAGTAATTGGTTGCTGGACAGAATTCAGCTAACAAATGTGTTTGCTGCTGACTTTTGTGCACACAGACATTCTTGTGCACACACGTGCACATGCATGGTTTTGTACACACCCCCGTGGGGTAGACCCTCACTCAGAAATGTTTCCAAGTTCCCTGAGTTAATTCAGGGTCCAGAATTTTAAAATTCCCTTCTCTCTTTCCTCTCTCCCTTTCTTCCTTACTTCCCACTTTTCCTGGTGCCACCGGAGCCGGCCACGTCCCCTCCAAACTGCACTGTCATAGCTCCTGGCCCAGCCCCTGAGGAGCGTGTGACCCGGGTACACAGCTGGGCGCCTGCCGCAGCCAGGGCCGTGCTGTGCGGGTGGTTGCCCTGCAGTCCACGGGCACTGCCAGCGCCAGGCTCGTGGGACCAGAGCTGACTCTGTGGATGCGGGGCCTGTGCTGGGCCCCTCCCTGCTGGCCAGCTGACCGCCCAGACGCTGCCCTGCCCTCAGCGCCTCTGGCTTATATTTAGCATCACTGCCTGGCCCAACGGGATCAAGTGTCTGCTGTGCCACATGTCCCAGGAAAGGACCGTTGGGGCCTGAGGATAATCTCCAGGCCGCAGTGGCCAGTGGCCTGGTTTCTGCCCCAGGTGCTGTTGGGCCGAGGGCTGCCGAGCGCCCCTGCGGGGAAGGGCCATCTCGGGAGAATCCAAACAGGCTGTGAGGGGTCCCCGTTTGCCCAGTTTTCTCGGTAGGGCCTCCCAGGCCTCCCTGGTCAGCCCCAAATGACTTCTGCAGCCTCCGCTCTCCATCGGCCCTCCACTCCTGCTCTACCTGTCCGCCCATCTGGGCCGCTGGACGCTTTCGGACCTGGAGCACCCTCTCCCTCTGCCCGCGTGGGGCCCTGGGAGCGGCTGGTGTAGGGCTGGGAGCACTGGGCCCAGTGGCCTGGCCCCCTCTTCTCTCTACTCTTTGGAGGCTGGGGGGCAGGTTACTCAGTGCTCCTCCCTGCCTCAGTTTCTCACCTGCCGTGCAGGAGTCGTGACTGTAGCACCTTCCTCACGGACTGGTGTGAGGCTTAAATGAGGTAACACACCGACAAGGTCCAGCGCACTGGCTGCTTGAGGCAAGTGCCCAATAAATGGGAATATTTTTATTTTTATCCTCAAGGCACAAATCAATGCCATCAGCTGTACTAAGAGCCAGAAGCGATGTCAGCTGCTGGAATGTACAACGCCTACCCGCAGGAGGTGCAGCCCCACAGAGAAGGGGGGAGGGGAGGAGGGGTGGGGCCAGGGAGGAGGGGGAGGGAAGACGAGCGGGGCCAGGAGGGGGAGGAAGGGGGGCCAGGGAGAAAGGCCGGGGTCAGAGCAGAGGTATGAGACGAAGAGGAGGAGCAGGAGGAGCGGGGGAGGTGGGGAGGCCTTCCAACACAGGAGATGCAGGCTGCTCTGAGTCGTGGCTGCCCGGGTGCACAGGCGGGTGCACAAGTGGGTGCACATTTCAGGCGAACGTACAGCACAGGCCAAGGCCTGTGGCACTGAGGCATGTGGCCGCTGGGCAGCCATGGGAGCTGGGCATGGCCAGAGAGCAGGGTGCAGGGACAGGCAGAATGGGGGGCTGCAGAAGGGGGCAGGGCTGGACCAGGAGAGCCTTTCGAGTCATGCTAAGGGGCCGGACTGCATGCTGGGGAGGCAAGGAGGAGTATTAAAGCAGTTCAGAATTAGTGACATCTTTTCTTCCATTTCTACAGCCCAGTGCTAGGCCCCTCGGGAGGGGCAGGGGGCGGAGGGTGGCATTGTTGGGAAATGCTTGGACAACAGTTTGTGCCAATGCGCCTCCCACCGCACTGGAGCCTCCATCTCCACAGGATGGGGGGTGTCTGGACTCAGGAAGGAGGGCAGTGAGGGGCATCGTGGAGGTGACCCACCTGCCCTGCTGCAGTTCCCAGGAAGGTCAGACTCCGGAAGGGTGGGTGTGGCAGACGCCAGCCTGTTAGGGGCAGGGGGACCAGTCCGCACAGCGCACCCTGAGCAGGAGAACACAGGCCTGGGAACTGGTGGAAATCTTTGGGGGAGGCTGTGGATGCAGAAGGGCCGGAGAACCTGATGAGCTTAGATCCAACTGGATCAAGACCTTGAGGGGCGGGAGGCCCCCATCGACATCTGGCTGTGTCTGCTTGGCCTTGACTCCGTGCTAAGCAGAGGCAGCTGGAAGATGGGGGGCCCTGCGTGGTGTCTGGGACTCTGCCCTCACCCCCGTCCCTGCTGGCAGGGCAGGGAAAGTCCTCTGTAAGAGCCGCCAAGGGGACGGAGCCCAAGGGTGAGGAAGAAAGCCTGGTTTCCTTTTCCAAACTGTGCTGGCTGCCCCATTGGCGGCCAGACCCACGCTCTGCCCCTCTGTGCGGACCAGGGCGTCGCCCACGCTTCCCTGCGTTCTGGCTGCTGACTGGGTCCAGCCAAGGGGAGACGCTGGTAGGGGGACGAGAGAGGGCGGGTATTTATGTCCCCAGCTCCTTCTCTGCTCTGGGTGTAGTTCTGACAGGTTCCTCCAGGGCTGCAAGTCCAGTTGAGCAGCTGGTCACCAGGTGCTGGGCATTGTCATTCCTCCCCTTGTCCCTTTGGCTCCAGGGGTGAGAACAGCTTCCCATTGTTGCTGGATTCTGGGGCCTCACTTTCTCTCGGTGCCCCTCAACCCTGCCCACACGCCTATCCCTTCATCGGCCTCTCTTTAGGTAACCCTTTTGCTGTGTCTCGCAGGTGGGATTATCAGATAAAGTATAGGGTGCCCAGTTAAATTTGAATTTCAGATAAACAACAAATACTCTTTATAGTATAAGTATGTTACAAATGTTTTATGGGACATACTTATATGAAACAATTACTGGCCGTTTATCTGAAATTCCAGTCTAACTGGGTGTCCTGTATTTTTCTTTCTAAATCTGACAATTGGACTTTGAAAGCCGCCGATGGATACACTAATGTGTCTCTCTCCTGGGGCATTTCCAGCCAGCCTTGACTACAGGAACAGTGGGTTGGAAGCCCCTACACCCTGCCATGCGGAGACAGAGTTAGGGACTGCGTCTTTCTCATGTTGGGGCAGCGGGAGACTCTCCTGGGAACAGGAACCATGACCCAAAGATGGGGGATGAGGAGATTATTAAGACTCTCCCCAATTGCCTGGCATCATCCCCTAAAATGCCCCCAGGGCCGCGGAGATAGGCATCCCAGGGCCCTGCTCCTATACCAGGTCCCGGCCATTGGCAGTGGCGCGACAGAGCCCTGACAGGGTTGGGATCCAGCATAAGAACATTTGGGAAAGAAATTAGAAAGATCTGGAGCCCTTTTGAGGACTGGCTTTGGAGTCAGACTGAATTCCCTTTCTGTCCCCTCCTAGCCATGTGACTCTGAGCCTCAGTTTCCTCATCCATAAAATGGGAATAGTGATTCCCTTCGGGCAGTGTGCAGTGAGATTAAATGGCCTGCTCGTGGCCCTCAGTAAGTAGCAGTCAGCGTGGAACGGAAGTCTGCCCGCCGCCAAGGCCCAGCCTCTTGCCTTCTGAATTAGCAAAGACTTGCTGCTGTAACAGATAAACCGCAGACATACAATGGCTCAAACACAGCAGAAATTAATTCTTCTCTCTTGAAAAATCTACATGCAACCAGTATTCTCGATAGGAAAATGGCTTTCCTTCCGGTGTGATTTGGGGCCCAGGCTGCTGCTGTGGGTGGCTGTGCCATCCTAAAAAGTGTGTCTTTCAAGGCTGCAGTGTCCACCTGTGGGAAGCGGGAAGAGGGAAGACCACGGAGGACGGCCCGCGGACAGCACTCGTCCTCCCGGCCGGAAGCGGTAGACGTGACTGACTCTCACATCACACCGGCTGAAGCTTCGTCGCCAGTCACTTCTCACTTCAGACAGGCTGGGAAGGGTTTCCCAGCTCTGCTCCCAGGAATAGACGAAACGGATCTGGTGGCAGCCAGTGGACTCACCCGCACCCTCTTGCCTCCCGAACTGATGCTGCTAAGGACGCCCAGGAAAATGTGCAAGGAGGCCCCAGCAGGAGACTCCTGACGGCCCTAAAGAAACGAGGCCATGCTGGTGACGTGTCGGGCAGAGTCTTGGCTTCAGTTCCCCAGAACAGAAGCTGAGACAAGGATTTGAGTTCTCACTGGTGTTAGGGAAGAAACCCCATAAAACGTGGTAGAGGAGCGGGGCAGTGAGACGGGGACAGAAGTCAGCCATGGGGGCATGGTCACCGGGCGGCTGAGGCTCAGCCCCGCTGGCAAGGCCTGGGGTCCGTGTGGAACCAGAGCCGCAGAGCTGGCCCTTCGAAGGCTGGCGGCTCAGGGTGCCCCTGGGAGGGCGTCGACTTTCTGGCACTGTGTCCTCTACGTGTGACAAAGGAGGATTAGGCGAGACAAGCAAGTGGCAGTAGGTGGAAGCTGGGGGTGTGCACTGAGCGGTCAGGGCGAGGGGACGTGAACAGGAGGGACATCCAGTGTCTGCTACATTCTGCAAATGTGCAGGGGACATTCAGATCCCTCTCTTGATTGGTTCCATGAAGGACAGAGCAAGAGTCAACTTCCAACCTATGGCTGTGTCCATCACTTTGCCCCTGGTCTGGTGGCTCCCAGGACCAGGGTCACAGGGCTTGGAGGCCGCTGTGTGGTCAAGGGGTGAGCACTTGATTTGGAGCCCACTCACCCGAGTTGGAACCCAGGTCTGCTGCTTATTGGCTCGAGAACTTGGTCAAGTCATCTCCTGTCCACAGGCTCAGTCCATTTTCTGTTCATTTAATGACACTCACCAAGTGCCCCCGGAATATGTGGCTTTGCACCATGCTGGGCCTGAGGACACAGCCACAGGAGGGTTACTGTCCGGACCTCTGAGACGCATAGTCTGGTCAGGACACAGAAAGGGGGCAGGCAGTGACAGCTCTGTACCGTCACTGCTTTGCCAGAAAACGGCTGGGGTGCGGGTGTGTAAAAGCCAAGAGGAAGACTCCGAATCTAGTCATGAGGAGGGGGAACAAATTTTAATCCTTTGAAGGATTATTTCCTGAGCAGGCGCCAGGCCCTGTGCCTGGTGCAGGGGTCCCCGTGTGGGAGGTGCCCACAGGTTCCTATCTGTAAAATGGGCACATTCACCACACCCTCTTGCTGAGATTGTTGTGAGAAGGAGATGAGGTCCAGACCACCTACAAAATTTGCAAGTCCTCATGCAAAATGAAAATGCAGGCCCCTTGTTCAAAAATTACTAGGAGTTTCAAGACAGCAGCAGCAGAGCATTAAACCAAGCACTGCCGAGCGGGGGCAGCACCCTGTGCGCCTGCACATCCTTGAGATCCTGCTGCAAAAAGATTTCGTGAACTGGAGTGTCTGGGGTCCGTGTGAGAGATGGTGACTAACCGAGGGCAGTGGGAGCGCGAGTGAGCACGTGGGTCAATGGCACCCGCCCTGTGCAAAGCCAGGCCCATCCTCCGCAGAGTCATCGAGAGGCTTGACAGCTGCCGCGGACCCTGGGCAGTCAGACACACTGTCCTCAAAAGGGCGAGGCATCTTCTTGACCTTGGCTGAGGCCCGGACTCCCTGCTCCCTGGCCAGAGTCCTTGCAGCCTTGGGACCCAGGATGAGAACCACAGACTGCATGAGAATTTCAGGCTGCTTGGTGACACACGGTGACATCTAGGACTGGGAAGCCTATCACGGCCAGAGCACGCCCATCTGGGGTCCAAGCTGCCCAGTCCCGTGCCTCTCCCCAGGGCACGTGCTGCTCAGAGTGTGGGGCTCCTGTACCCTCGGGGGCCATCCGTGGCCCCGGCATGCCCGGCTCCTCCTTCCCTGCACCCGTCCTGGGAAGCCCTCGCGACGGCACCCAGATACGATTATTCTCCCGGCTTTGGGATACTGGGAATTGGGAGAGGTCAAATCATGGCCTTCAAATTCGCTCTGAGCCTGCTCCTCATGCTCAGCTGGGTTGCTAGAGCCCTCAGGACCTAGACCCAAGTTCTTAGTGGGTGTTGTAGGGTCTTTCCCGGACCAGCTCAGGTGTGTGTGTTTCAGAAGGCTGGGGGCGGGGCCTCACCTGGGTGCGCTTCTCAGGCTCTCATAAGGCCGAAGTCAAGGCCTGGCTCTTACCTGGAGGCCCTGGGGAAGATTCTACTTCCAGACTTACTCAGGTTGTCAGCAGAGCTCAGGTCCCTGTTCTCTTGCTGACTCAGGTAGGAACTATTCTCAGCTGCCAGTGGCTTCTCTGTCATTGCCTGTGACCCCTGCCATCTCTGCCATGGATCTCTCAGACTTCCTCATCTGCTACCAGCCAGAGAAAATGCTCTGCTTTTAAAGGACCCATAGATAATCTTTCTACCTGGAGGTCAACTGATTGGCAAGCCTAATTACCTGCACGATGACAGGTAACAGGACACTGGCTGCCTCTTCAAGCCCTGCTCCCCTAGGCCTTAGGAATGCGACACTCCCTGCCCCCCCTTCCTCACTGCAGCTCCTACTTGGTCTCCCTCACTGTGTTCTCACACTGTCAGCATTTTTAAGAACATCAGGACTCCCTTGGAGAAAAGATAAGAGAGAGGCTGGGTCCAGGCCACCCAAGCAGCTGGCAGGGCAGCTCTGTGCCCAGCTCCAGGGCGGCTTATTTTCCAGGGGCTGGGGGCGGCGGCCTCCAAGGTCAAGGGATGGAAAGAGGCCAGGATCAGGTAACCCCATGGGACACTGTGGCAAGCTCCCGGTCACCCTCTTGTGGACTGTGAGGGGCAGCTCTGACAGACGGAGGTGAAGGTGGGGGTGAGTGGCCCAGACAGAACTGGCCCTTTTCCCAGCCTGGCTGGAGAGCATTCGAGAGAGCGCCTGGCCTTAACCAGAAATGGCCGTGGACCAGAAAAAGGCCACAGAGGCTGCATCTGGGAGTGGACCCACACCAGGCAGAATCACAGTGATGACAGCGACATCTTTTGAGCACGTACCGTGTGCCAGGTGCCAAGTGCTTTATGTGTATCAACTAATTTAATCTCTACAACGACCCTGGGAGGTAGGTATTACTGTTAACCCCACTTCACAGAGGAAGAAACTGAGGCTCAGTTTGCTTAAGGGAATCATCCAAGGTCAGGCAGCTCATGACGGGAGAGAGCTGCCCAGGGATGTGCTATCTGCCCTTATGTCCCATGCCAAAACACGACCCTACCAACCTGTGTGCCAAGGTTAAGAAAATGGTTATGATAGCAAGAGACTGTCCATGTGGAAATAGGGACAGAGGAGGGACACTGGGGAGACATATTTGGACTCAACAGAAGAAAGGGCAGTTGTTCTAGTGGCCAGAGTGGCCCACAGGTGGATGAAGCTACTGTGGGAGGGGATGAGCTGCCTGCCACCGAACATAAGCAAGTGAAGAGGCCATTTTCACTCACTGGGCTCCTAGCAATGACAATGACAGACTGTGCTGAGCACCTTGTATATGTCATCAGTGGTTCCTCGTGGCTCCCTCAAGTGGGTACTGCTGCTGCCCCCAGCTTACAGATGAGGAAACTGAGGCTCATGATGGTTATGTAGTTGGTTAGTGGGTGAGTCGTGACTCCGGCCCACAGCTGTGGGTCTCCAAAGCTCTGCTTGTGACCGCACATCAACTGAGTGCCTGCTGTGTGTCCAGCACTAACAGGGACAATTTGGTCCCAGTCCTTGTCCTCATGGAGATCACATTCCATTGGGGAGGGAGACAGTCCAGAGTAGTGGGTGCTAAAATGAAACCCCACGAGGGTGCCGTAATCAAGGGTAAGCCAGATTAGGGATCCAAGATGGTCAGGGAAGGCCACCTCTGGGATGTGTGTTCTGAGCTGAGCTCTGAACGACAAGTGGGAGGGGCATTATGAAAGGCTGGGATACTGGTGCTCCGGGCAGAGGAAACCACAGATGCAAAGGCCCTGTGGTAGGGAAGAGAAACAGAAAAACCAATGTGAGAGGAGGGCCAAGGTGGGGGCCAGAGCATTTAGGGCCTCATCAGCCAGGGTGTGAACTTCCTTGTCACACAAGGCAGTGGTGTGCTGCAGCCAGCTCACACCAGCTCATAACAACCACCTGTTCAATCTTCAGGCATCTTGCAAGCAGGTTGCTAAACCGCTAGGAGCTTGAAATCAGCCATGGTGGGAATGTTTATACCACGGGAATTGGCAAATGCCACGAATCATGCGTTTTCCCTCCGGACGGCCGGTGGTTAAACATTTGTCTGCACATCACTGGTTTCAGGCAGGGATATGGGGAGATTTGATTTTCTCTTTAAGAAGTGCTCTCTCTGGCTGCCAGGTGGAGCACGACTTGCACGGCACAGAGGCAGGAAGAGCAGCAGGGAAGGCTGATGCCTTGCTCCAGGTTGCAGAGAGGGGCATGGGCCAGAGTGGGCCAGCGGAGAGAGGGACGGACTGCAGAGATTTTGGAGGCAGAATCGATGGCCTTGCTGGGCCGACCCCCACCACGGAGGTTCAGAGCAGGAGGAAACACTGGCCTGAGCATGGAGGAGCCATGACTTGAGCCAGGCCTGCCAGGTCCCCAGACTCATTCTCTTCTCTACACCTCAGATTCTTCCTAGGAAGGTCATGGTTCTGGGGCGAGAGGAGACAGTTAATGACATCCCTGGCTGCCCCTCAGCCCTGGCCCCTGTGGTCAGAGCAGCCCCTTCCCACACCTATTTTTGGGAGGGCAGTTCCTCTGAGATATTCCAGGGAGGTGGGGGACTGGGGTCGGGGGAGGCCCAGCCCCTATTGTGGACCCTGGGGCCATGACCAATGCCTTTGTCCTCCCTCCCAGGAAGGCGCTGACTCAAGAGAGCTGGGCCAGAGATGGCCTTGGAGTGTCCCAGGACCTCCTTGGGTGACACCCCAACTCTGGGACCTGCAGCCTTCGCTGATGAGGCTAGGGGATGAGGGGTAGGAGCACAGGCGGTGGGTACTGGGCCAGCCTGGGCCCTTGCAAGAGGGGCCCCGCAGCTCAGCTTCCTGGGCGCTGGGCTGCCCCGGGTTTTGCCTGCTCATGTGTCAGGAATAGTGGGAAAGGATGGAGGGAGATGGCTGAGATTCTCAGTGAATTCCCTCTGAAGCCACCTTTGCCAGCCTGTCCAACCCCAGGAACCTGTTACGCTCCTGTGCTAGGGGATCAGGCCACTGTGATCCTCCGGAGAGAGAGAAGGGACAGCAGGAAACAGAACTACACCAACCGAACACCTACCACGCTCAGCTCTGCGCCACCTGCCTCCTAAAGATTCTGAACGGATGCTCTCTCTTAAAGAGTTCTGATTATTTAAAAGTTTCCACCAGCCCTTGACCCTAAGATAAGGCCTAGAATATTCAGTCCTATCCTTCTAGACTTTACTCTATGCACATGCACAGGTTAAGTTTACAAGAATGAGCTCATGCTAACTAAGTGTTTTACGTGGATTATCTCATTTAATCTTAGGTGCTGTTATTATCCCCACTTTGCATTTCAGGAAACTGAGGCTCAGAGAAGTTATGTGCTTTTCCTGAGGCCACACAGCTGGTAGCCCTGCCCAGCTCCAGAGCGGCAGCCTCTTCACTCTCTGTATCCTGAGCTTCACCTTTGGCAGGGGAGAAGGGCTGGCTTTGTCCCTGTTGGGGGCATTTGGGGTTGCAGAGTATTTGGGGTTGGAATTCTGGGCAGAAGGCCCGATCTGGTCCTTCCTTCTGCTGTGCCTGGTGACCGAAGCCCTGGGGGCAAATTCCAGCCCCTGGAGTCCCTGTTAAGGCTTTTTGACAAAGGGGTGCTTTTGCCCTTTAATAGCAGCTCTGCCCTTGAAGCAGGCTCCCAGGGTTCCCAGCTGTCTGTAACAGACAGACTTCCTTGGATTTATCTCACCCAAGGCCCAGGGGACAGAGGCTGGGCTGGGAGGTCAGAAACCTGGGCCCCTCGCCAGCTGTGTAACCTCGGCAGCTCCCATTTCTCTCTGCCCTGGTCTTTCTTCTTATGTTCCTTTCAGCCCCCATGTAAGTTGTGAGTCTTTCCCAATCAGGGAAGGGCGGGTCTGCAGCTGGCCTGGGTCAAGGTCTTGGTGTTCTTATCTGTGCAATGGGAATAGGAATAGTTATGTGGAACAGATGAACTCATCTTTCATAACCCTGAAGCACAGGGCCCCGCATGCAGCTAGCACCCAGGACACGTTAGCGACTGTTATTATTTTGTTTGTCTTTGGCTTTGTGTTTTTGTTTTGCTGTCATCAACAAAGAGTATGTGGACATCTGCGGTGGGCTTTTCTGTGGTGTTTTATTTTATCATAATTTGCACCAAAATCTGCTGTTCTAAGCACTGGGGGAGACAAACATATATATTTATTATCACCAATGAAACATAATTATTACCATTTATTATTCACTCTGTGCTAAGCTCTTCAGTAAATCTTCTTTACCCTCCTATGAGCTTTGCGGTGCTGTGTTCCCAGGCTCAGAGACAGTGAAAAATTCACCAAGGTTGGCCAGCCAGGAAGGGCAGGGGTGGGGCTCAGACTTCACAGCCACTGTGCTAAGTGCTGTAATGAAGGCACGGATGAGGAGAACTATGGGAGCCCTAAAATCTCTGCCCTGGAGGTCAGGGAAGGCTTCATGGAGGAGGTGACATCTCATGGGGCTCCAATGAGTTTGCAAAGGGGAATGGCATTGCAGGCAGAGAGGGGGCACAAACATGGGCTGGAGCTGTGCCCTGCAGAGTGGGTTTGCGCTCTTCTCACGCCAGCCAAGACGACCAGAAGCACCCGGAGCCCTTCTCCCAGATGAGCCAGGCCGTCCACCAGAGCCTGGAGTCTCCAGAGGAGGGCCACAGGGCTCTTGTGCCAGAAACAGCTGCCTGCAGCCTGGATGGTTCCCCTGGGCCCAGGGGGCTGGGGGCTGTGGCTAGGGGTCCCTGTCCTCTGTACCCCACAGGAAGGCCTGGAGCAGTGATGCACCGCTGAGAGAGATCCCTCCTGCTGGCTGACTCGGAATTTCTCCAGAGACTCAGCTTGTCTTACAAGGTGTTCTGCATGGTAGAAAAGCCATGAGTTCTGGATTCAGACAGACTAGGGTTCAAATCCCAGCTCAGCCCCTGGCTAGCTGTGTAGCTAGTTTATACCCTCCTTGCCTCAGTTTCTTTATCCGTCAAATGGAGGCAATTCCAGGCGGAGGACCCTGCCCTGGTAAAGGCACAGAGTCATGAACACACGCTGCCACAGGTTGGTCGGTTCCTGGCAAAGGGCCATTGCCTGACTTTTGGCGAGAGCATCTGCCCCCTAGTGGCAGCACTGCAAACCTGCACCACCTTGTCCCTTGCTTCCTTTGGGGAATGGGGTCCGCTGATGTGCTAGCCGCCGTGCGTGACAGCACCTCACATGCCTGGGCAGGCCTGGGCCCTATAATGCCCTTCACAGCCTTGCTCCTGGCATCCCCCATCACCCCCGGAAGTGGAAGGCCACAAACTGTCGGCTCTGGTTATAGGGAGGCGCCGGCACTCCGAGGCTGAGTCAGGATTCAAAAACCCCAGTGGCCTGGACATGCCCTTTCCTGAATCACCTGGTGTCTAGTGGCCCTGTCCACCCAGAACTCGCTGCCCCCCCCATGATTGCACAGACCACCCTGGGCAGTGAGTGCTGGGGACCAGGCCCCGGGCAGATGCCTGCAGGGTTTGCTGCCCTGGCCTGGCCCCTCTGCCGCAGAACCTCAAGATCCAGTTGTGTCAGCTGCAGAAGTGTCACCGCAAGCAGGAGCAGTGTTGGCAGTTGGAACATGGTGTCACCTACCAGAAAGACACCAGCTTTGACACACACGCACACACACCAACCCCTGTAACGTGAGTCCAGTCTGCTGGCCCCCCGGGTGGGTGCTGGGGTCTGGGGGACTACTGCCTCCTCGACCATCATCACCCTCAGAACAGACAGGCAGACAGACACACAGACACACACGGACACACAGACACAGACACAGAGAGACACACAGCTAGGCACACACACAGACACACAGATACACAGATATACACACCCCACTTGCCTCCCCTCAGCGACTGTTCGCTTTCAAGGGGCTTCTCTAAGACGAGCAGATGTTATTTTACAGATGGGAAAACTGAGGCCCAGATAGTTAGGGACAAGTCCCAGGGCATTGTGCTGAGTCCTTATGTAATGTTTGTGGCTAATAATAAAATAATGGCATTTAATGAGTGGTTATTATGCACGATGCTCAGTAATCCTGATGTCTCTCTGATCGCTCACAGGGCCTTACCCGGAGTAGGCACACCTAAGTATTGCTTAATTTTACCCACATCTACTTTATAGATGAGAGAATTGAAGCTCAGAAAGAATAAGTCACGGCCAAAGTTCATGACCAGAGCCTAGGATTTCCAGACTTAAGCTCTTACACTGCCCCCCGCTGGCCATGGGAATGTGGTCTAGTTACCCCTGGAACCCCAGTTCCTCACTGTAACTGGAGCCAACAGTCCGTATTCTCCTGGCCTCGGGGACCTCTGGGAGCACAGGGATTCCAGCGGCAGTGTCAGGCTGCTGTATGGCACCACCCAGGGGGCACCGTTCACATTGAAGTCTGTGTAATCGGCGTCCCTGGGGTGCAGCTCGTTCGTCTGCAGCAGCAACGATGTGATTGCTGAGTGAGGGCATGTCTGTGTAAATAGTCACAGTGTATTAACTTCATGTTCTTCCCAAGAAAAGGGAAGAAATTTCATGGTGATGTCAGAGGGTCTCGAGGGTCTCCTGCAATAATCACATTGGGCCTCTGGCTGACAGCTCAGTCACTCAGCCAACGCGGGGGTAAGGGGACAGACTAGGACGGTTAGACCCAGGTCCAGAGGCCGCTCTCTGGGGGCCTCTCCCACTGACGCCTCCCTCAGTTCTCCATTTCACTCTTTCCAAAGAGAGTGGAAGTATCTCATTAACCTTCCCTCGTGTGGAGAGTCAGGCCTGCAGTTCCCGGGTTTGAACGCGCATCATTGTTTCTACACAAAGTCTATCGTTTTTTGTGAGGAGTAAATGCTACCTTTGCAAGCCAGGGAAAGGCTGAGGTTGCTTATCCCACAGCACGATGGCTGTGGCCGTCTGATACTCCTGCACGCTGTTCCCATTCTGTGCTCTCTCCAACCCAAGGACCACCCTCCCGTGGGGAGCCAGGCCACCTGAGGGCAGGAACCGCGTCCCTCGGGAATGCCAGGTGCATCGCAGGGGTGAGGGGCTCTGCTCTGCCGTGTTGGCAGTGGCCAGCTCTGCCTCGTACGGCTCTGTTTCTTTATTATCTTCTTTATACTTCTGCATATTTTCCAAACTTTCTGTGATGAGCATGTTTAACTTTTTTTTTATTTCAGCATATTATGGGGGTACAGATGTTTAGGTTACACATGTTGCCTTTGCCCCCCTCCTCCCCCAAGTCCGAGCTTCAAGTGTGTCCATCCCCCGGATGGTGCGCATCGCACTCTTTGTGTATGCATAGCATGTTTAACTTTTATAACCAGAAAAAAATATCCAAAAATTGGAAAGCAACTCTTCCTGGCATCTCCCTGATCTGAACCCTTGGTGTCCCCAAGAACAAGGCTGGTTGTCAAATCCTTCACCCACGTAACTTTTCAAGTCTCTGAAGCCAAGGTTCTTGCGTATCGTATTTTCTCAAAGTTCACCAACTCCAGCTCTTGTACGTGTCCCTGTTGCCGTCACCGCTGGCTCCTGCTCTCTGAGGGGGTTGTCCCCGGTGGTCTCTAGCCTTAAAACGTGGTGTCCCGACCTGAGATGCAATCTCCAGGTAAGAAGGTCGACCAGAGAGGGATTCCAGGAAACGTCTGGAAGAGGTTTCCTTGCCATGGCTCCCTCACTCTCAGCCCCACACCCTGGGGGCCGCATGCCCTGCCCAGCCCTGCTCTTGGTTCAGGAGTGGCCGGGCCGCTTGAAGAGCCAATGCTCGGAGGCTGCACATGGCAGCCTGGCCTTGGCACTCCATGGGAACGTCCCAAACGTGTCTGCACCTGCAGGTTCCCCCGTTTCTCTTGATAGGCGTCTTCAGAAGACTCTGGCACTGTTTCTGTGCCCGTTGGTGCCAAAGCTCGCCCCTGGCT
The DNA here is from genome assembly GCA_963575035.1 of Avahi laniger. Classification (NCBI taxonomy): domain Eukaryota; kingdom Metazoa; phylum Chordata; class Mammalia; order Primates; family Indriidae; genus Avahi; species Avahi laniger. The sequence goes on along the minus strand of CAUYSK010064552.1, from coordinate 34,660 downwards.
GTGGCGCTTGGGCTTTCTGCAGGACTCAGCCGTGTGTGAGATGCTGGATTCACAGAGGCCAGAGGGGGAGCGCCGGGTGTCCGCCTGCTCTCCAGCACTGTGGAAGCCGCAGGTGGGCAGGAGCTCGGGTCCTTTGCCTCTAACTTGCGCCTGGCGGGGCCTGGCACAGAGCAGGTGTTCAGTGCTGAATGAACAGGTGCGTGCGTGAGTGAATGAGTGAGTCGGTTCCTGCCGGGGTACCAGAGCGCTGCTTACCCACCGCCCTGCCCCGCTGACTCATCCCCACAGCCCGTGGGCCTGAGAGCGTTGGTTTCCTAACTCCCTTTTATGGGAGGAAGCTGCAGCGCCGATGGGACTGTGGCTTGTCTGGGGTCACACGGCCAGTCAGTGGTTGAGCCGGGACATGAACTCAAGCGCAGCGGGCTCCAAACTGAGCAACTGTCATTGTAACAGGAAACAGTTTGGTAATCACAGAACTGTAAGCACGAGAGCTAACACGCGTCGGACGCTTGCGGTGTGCCTGGCCGCTCGCTGAGTTCTTTATGGCTTAGGCAGCCTTCACGATCCCGCGAGAGTGCTAATCGCACAGGCTCGGATGGGTTAAAGGCTTGCCCAGGGTCGCACAGCCCAGGCGACAGGCTCCACGTGTGTCTCCTTTCGGAGTCGGTGCTCTCAGCCACCATAAGCTGAAGGGAACACGGAGCGAGTCACAAACTAGAGGCGGGGTTGATGGCTCAAGCACCCATCTGGGTGACGTTTCCAGGAGGAATCAAGGGATTGCTGTGCAATTGTCGACCCCTGTCACTCAAAGTGTGGCCTGAGGACCTGCACCGTGGGTAACCCCTGGGAGCTTGGGAGAGAGGCAGAGTCTGCACTTTAGCAAGACTCCAGGTGGTCTGTGTGCTCAGTGAAGGCTGAAAGTGCTGGCGTCACTTGCTCTGGGGTGAGTCTGGCATCACCCTCCAGTGAGGAAGTGACTCGAGGGTAGCCGGCATCACCCAGGGGTTCTGCTGCAGGGGCCGCCAACCCACCGCTCCCATCTTGCACCCACGCTGCAGGACCAGGGCAGGAGGCGCTCCAGGCCTGCGTACGCTTTGGGTGAGGTTCCTTCTGTCCCTCTCCTCCCCGGCCACTTCCCGTCTCACCTCCTCCATGACGCCTTCCCAGCTGCCCTTGCCCCAGACAGAGAGAGTAGAGCTTACAGCCCCTCACCCAAGCCTCCTGAGAACACCTCCCTTCTTATAGTTGTCACTTAGTTGTTTACACTTTTATCTCCCCCACTGGCAGGAGAAATTCTCAAGCAGAAGGGCTTTGTCTTAACCACATATCCCAGCACGCAGGTGTGCAGCCTGGCACAGAATAGCCCCTCAGTAAATACATGTTGGATGAATAGATCCTTATGATCCCAGAATAAATGATGGATGAATGAATGAAAGAAAACTTAAGCAAAGGAGTGAATCTCTAAGTGCAAATTTTAAGGAACGTGCAGGAGTCAAAAGCAAGGGGTATCTGAGGGGGGCAGAAGAATGGCCCCCAGGGTCATCCGTGTCCCATGTACAGGTGCTGATGGACACCTGGGACCACACCACCTCCCAGGATGAGCCACCTCTGCAGTGCCACCCAGATGAGCCCTACAAAGCCAGCCAAGAATTTATGGGCTCTCCAGAGGCATTGCTGGGGGAACAGTTCCCTCTCTTTCCACCTTTACAGCACTAAGAATCACAGGAATTCTGTCACCAGTCACCCTGGGCTGCTGCTGAGGAACATGGGAGGAGGGGGCCTCAGGACCTAAGCCCAGGCTAGTGCTGTCTCCCGGCAGAACCCGGTCTGGGCTGGTGCAGCCCAACAGGCCCCGGGGCCCTTTCAAGCCCCTCGGGGAGTTGGATGGGTGGAATGGGAAGAGATTGAATCCAGGGTGGACCCCTAGAGAGACGTGCGTGTGTGTATGTGTGTGTGTGTGTGTGCGCGCGCGTGTGCGCGCATACACCTATATTTAAGTTTCTGCATCATTGGATTATCCGCAGGGCCTGGATGGACTATCACCAACTCTAGAGGAGGGATTTGGGAGGATTTGTCTGGAAATCAGGTCTCACGATATCTGTGAAATTGGCTGATCGAGGGTGCGGTGGGGGTTCTGAAATTTTCTTTTTTTTTTCTTCTACACGGTGTAGTGTAGCACATCCTTTACAAAGATTTTGAAAAGTTGATCTAAGACCTTTACACGATTTGAATTTTGCTGTCATGTCCTGCACTGGTTATTGCGGGGGTGGATTCCCCATGATCATTTATTTCTGCAATGACTGATTTTAATTTTTTCTTTCTTTTTTTTTTTTTTTTTTTTTTTTTATAAATATTATAACTCTTTTGCCTGGGCTAGAGTGCCGTGGCATCAGCCTAGCTCACAGCAACCTCAAACTCCTGGGCTCAAGCAATCCTTCTGCCTCAGTCTCCTGAGTAGCTGGGACTACAGGCATGCGCCACCATGCTCGGCTAATTTTTTCTATATATTTTTAGTTATCCGGCTAATTTCTTTCTATTTTTAGTAGAGATGGGGTCTCACTCTTGCTCAGACTGGTCTTGAACTCCTGACCTTGAGCGATCCTCCCGCTTCGGCCTCCTGGAGTGTGATTTTAATTTTTTCTATTTCCTGTGAATTCCCACAAGAAATTATTCTAGGCAAGATGCTGCCACGTGGACGATGAACAAATTTTAATTTTCCTTACACAGTGGCAAAGAGGTGAGAGTTGTGTGAGAGCTAGGAAGCCCCTCTGAGGGGAACGACTGCTGGAAGTCTACCTGGGAGAGGCAGGGTCTTTCAAGGACAACTGAAACTGAAACAAGGGCTCAGAGAGATACAGCAACTTGGTCAGGGTTGCACAGCAAACAGGTGGCAGAGCCCATGTCTGGCTGCCTGTAAGGCCAGGGGGATTTGCCTGATCAAAGCTGCTCAAACTTTCCCCCAAACATCCCTGATGGCAGAGGAGAATGAATTTGGACCTTTGGGGGCCTGGCACACAGGCCTGAGGGGGAGCCCAGAATTTCTCTGTTGTTTTGTGTTTCATCTGAACATTTTATGTAAGTGAATTTGCATTCTGTTTCATAATACTTTGCTCTAGGGCAAAAATCATGTTTTGTCCCTGTAAAAATCTTCGAGTAGAATCAATTATCCAGGAAGCCACTCGTGTTTCTGCTACGCTTCAAGTGCTGCCTGGGGGAGCTCGGCGGACCCTGGACCTCAGAGGAGGAGCGGCCCTTACAACTCACACAACCCTCCACCGCCGTCTGTAAACACAGGCTCGTGTTTCAGGCTTTCACCAACCACTCCAAGGCCCAGCTTTTCTGAGCTTTGCTCTCCAGGGGCCTCGGGAGTTTCTAGAGATCACAAAGCCCTGAACTGTTCCATTTTTCATGCTCTGTGCGGTGGTATCTGGGGACGCCACTCAGGCATCGGCCTCTGCTCAGTCTGGCGGAGGCTGTGCTGTCTTGGGGTCCGGCCCACCGTCCACCTGGCTGGGCAGGCAGGAACCTCGGCACCTCCCTAGGCCCTTTCTCTCCTGCAGCTCCACGTCCAGCCCACCACCAAGTCCTGTCGATGTCCCCTCTGCTGGTGGATACTGTCCACTTGGGCCCATCTCTGTGCCCGTCCCTAGTCCTGGCCATGCCCCATCTCTGGCCTGGATCACTGTGACCTCCTTCCTGGTTTTCTGCTTCCGCTTTTGCCTTCTCAAACCCATTCTACTCACAGCAGCCACAGTGATATGCAAAAACACAAATCTGATCATATCTACCCTCCCTCTGGCCCCTTCCATGGCTCCCTACTGCCCTTAAATCACACCATTCCCAGTACCTACAAGGCCTGTGTCATCCGGCCCTGCCACCTCTCAAGGCTGACTGAAGCGCTCTCCTTTTTCTCTCTTGTGCTCCTGCCACGCTGGCCCCCCCAGCTTCCAGAATGCACCAGGCTCCTCCTCTCCCAGGATCTTTACTAGTGCCGAACCCTCTGTCTCTAAGCCTTTGTCATTAGCCTTAGCTGGGTCCTCTCGTTCACTCATTTAGTGCATTTTTCTTGAGCACCTGCTACGTGCCAGGCTGTGCTTGGTACTCCGTGCCCTCTGGTACCTCGTTCTTGCCCTCTTGGCGCTTACTATCTAGCAGGTGGGACCGATACACGTGAATAATGATAAATTGCGATAAACGCTGGGACAGAAGATAACAAAGTGCTAAGGGTGGGGTCGGAAAAGAGCAGGACAAATTAAACCTCCTCTAACGCATCCAACTCAGACCCAGCTCAAAACTCACCTCCTCTGGGAAGCCCTCCCTCTGCCCAGACGGACCAGGCCCTCGGCTGCCCGCTCGCTCCACAGCACCCTGTCTTCCTCCCTCCCAGCAGTCGGCCCAGTTTGCGATTAGACAGTGATTGTGCAACTAGAGCGGCAGTGAGGAATGTGCCGTGGAACAGCCACTCTGCTTCCGTGGGAGCTCAGGGAAGGGCCCCCAAGGCCGGGTGCACCCACGCAATCACCAGAGCAGAGAGCATCATCAGCCACGTCACAGAGGAGCACACTGATGCTGAGAGCACGAGGGGCTGTGTTAGTCAGCTAATGCCACCAACAGCTACCCCCACACGTAGCAAAACCACGGAGAGTTATCTTCTTCTTATTCCTGTGGGCCGGGGATCTGGGCGTGGCCGAGGGGGTCCTCTGGCTCAGGCTTGAACCAAACTGCGGACCAGGGCTGTGGTCTCACCTGAAGGCTCGACTGGGTAGAGTCGTCTTCCAGGCTCACTCACGCGGCTGTTGGCGGATGAAGCTCCTCACAGGTTGCTGACTGAGGGCCTCGGTTCTTTGCCTGTTGGCTGAGGGTCTCCCTCAGCTCCTTACCTGTGGATCTTTCCACAGAGTGGCTTACAACACAGTCAGCGAGCGGGTGAGAGAGACCTAGCAAGCCGGAAGCCACAGTCTCTTGGTGACCTAACCTCAGAAATGACATTCCATCGCTTTGGCTGTACCTTATTGGTTAGACACAAGTCACTAGGTCCAGCCCACACTCAAGGGAGAGTGGATCACCCAGAGGCTGGAACACAGGAGGTGGTGTGTGTGTGGAGTGGCGGGGGGAGGGGACGGTCCCCTGGGGCCATTTGGATGCTACTGATGGCAGAGGTCACATAACCTTCCCAAGGTCTCGTTACTGGGACATGTTCCAGCTGCCTTTAGGAGAGGAGCTCTCTGCCCCCCCCACAGGGATTGAGGATGGGTTGGGACGGGCAGCTCTCTCCAAGCCCAGGGACCTCCCACCAGCTGTGGCTTTCTGTAAACCACACCAAACGCTTCTCTCCTCATAGAAGCCAGAGACTGTTTCCCGCCCGGCCCAGGAGGCTGCATGGGGCATCGGAACTGAGAAACATTAGCTTTCCAAATCCGGGCCCTGGAGTGCCCGCAGATGGGCAGCTGGCTGGAAAATTGGCCCGTGTATTACCCTCTGGGGCTGTGGTCACATTTCAACTGAAAACGGAGGTGTGACATGGTCTTAACCCAGTTTTATAAAATTATTTCTCCTCCAGATTTTCCTGCCTCACATTGGAAAAACCTCTCGTGCCTTCTCTCTGGGGTCCTCTCTGGGGATCCAAGAAACACCACAATCCTTTGGATTCTCTCCACTAGAATGAACTCTCACAGGTGTCCCACCTCCCGGCGCTGGCGGGAAACCCAAATCCCAATTATTTTGGGGGGTTCTCTCTCTATCTTCTCCCTAACCCCCTTGGGCGGGCATGGTCCTGAGCAACTTACTCCGTGCAGAATAACTAAAGGTTACTTCCCCACTAGGGCGTAAGCCGAGCGAGGCAGTGATGTATGTCAGTTTTGCGCGGTGGTGTGTATCGTCAGTGCCCACCACACAGCAGACACGCAATAAACCTTGGTGGCGTGTTAAATGAATGTCTTTGGTCTTGTTGCTACGCCCCTCGCCCAAACACGCACGGTGCCTCGACGGGGAGGACAAAGGGGTCTTCCCCAGGCCAGGGGCCTGAGCTCCCGCACACGATATAGGCTTTTCCCTTCTGGGTCCAACGGGTGACGTGTGAATAAGCAGTGACCCATTTTCTGCACTAGGAGTCTCCTCTGTTCTGGGACAACTGATTCCACCCTTCCCATATTCCAGAAAATTCTCCCTATTCAGCCAGATCCACCTCCCCATTCTCTAACCTCCCTAATCTCATCGTGCTTCCTAGAAAGAGCCTCTTTTCTCAAATGCAAAAGCCTCATTTTCAACTTCACCCCAGGGGTGGGAGCTGGGCAGCCACCTGCAGCGGGGGCGCGGGCGGAGGCAGTTCCAGCTCTTCTGCTTTCTGATTGTCCCCAGCAGTGAAACAGCCCCTGAATTTGCACCTCCACAAGTTTCCCAGGGGAAGGTTGCAGGAGCAGAGGGATGGCATCCAGCAGGGAAACTCAAAGCGCCAGTGAGCCTGCACTGTGCACGGAGGGACCTGGTCCTCCTGCAAAGCACCTGCAGCCTTTGGGGTGGGGAAAGCATCGTCAAGTGAATGAAATAGCACAGGGCAAAGCGCATCAGGAAGACGACAGCTCCTACAACACGGCATGGCTGCCTGAACCGCCCCCCCCGCCCCCCGTCATAGCTTCACGCCACCAGAGGGCAGATGGCGTCCCTTTCAGGCACCAGGCACAGACCTTCCTGGGGCTCCTCCCTGCCACGTGCAAATCCTGGCTAACAGAAGTCGCAAGAACAAGACTCAGGCCCCAAATAAACGCCATGCAAAGCCCACGTTTATTGGGCACTTACTAGAGACGAGCATAGTGTCAGGTGCCTTTCATGACCATCTCACTTAGTCTTTGAGATAAGAATGAATGTCCCCACTTCACAGATGAGGAAACCGAGGCTCAGAGAGGTATGATTTATTCAAGGATTGATGCCATGGGGATGGTGACGCGAGTATGTCTGATGCCACTGCCCACACTCATAATTACCATGTCCTACTGCCCCCTCCAAATCCCAGTAGCAAGGGACTGGCACCAAAGGAGGACAGACAGGGTGTGGAAATTCAATGGGATTCATGACCAACTGGGCAATCTGGGAAGGCCTCATGGAGGAGGGGCCAGGAGTTGAAGGATGGGTGGCATGTGACAAGCAGAGCCTGAGAAAAGGGCGTTTCAGGAGGGAAGCTGTGTAGAGCTGGGAAAGCATGGGAAAGGTTCCGGGTACCCAAAGCCACGCTCTTAAGCTCATGTATTGGCAAAGCGGGGAAGTCAGGGAGAGAGAAGATGAGGAAAGCGGGCCAGGGCCACCGCAGAGAGTGGAGTGGGGTGAGCCTGGGAGAGTCCTGACCAGCCTGAGAAAGGCCAGACCATCCCCAAAGTCTGGGGCATCCAGTACCCCGGTGTCCAGGTCCTTTGCTGGAGGACAGGACACCTGAGGCCTCACCCTTCCCTGGCCCCTGCACCCAGACACCTAGACACAGGTAGAAGAGGCGCAGGAAGAGGGGAGCCAATTCATTTCAGACAGAACATGTTCACTCCCGGCCATGGGGCAACTTGGACCCAGTTCAAAACCAGCTGGACTCTTCTGAAACTTTTTTCTCTTCTAACCAGCCTTAGAGCATGTAGGAAGAATCCTGGTTCCAAACTAAAGAGATGACATTTTTCCTTGCTAATATGAGCTGCGGCGGAGGAAAGACTTCATTGCACATATACTGAGATTCTGGGTAAGATCAAGTTTTTTTTGTCTAAAGTCTTTCTACTAAACCTATTTTTTTTTTTAATTTTTTTTTTTCAGTCAGGGAAGGAGGGAGGGAAGGACGCCGGCCAGCGCCCCCTCCCTGCCCCCAGCCCGATGGACTATTAAACCTATTTTTAAAAAATGATTTTTTAACCACCCAGATTGTCCAACTCTTTCACTGAATGAGGAGCCAGAGGCCCAGAGATGGCCTGGGAGTTACCTGCAGCCACACAGTAGTGAGCAGCAGAGCACAGAGCCAGGGGCCCAGGATTCCTTGTGCACTCCAGCCCCAGTGCTCCTTCCACACGACAATGCCAGCTTGGTTTGGAACTGTTGGGCCTCAGGAGAGGAGGAGAGTGGGGCCAGGGCTCAGGGTTCAGTTTGGCTCAGCTTGAGGGCTTCTCGAAGCTTCAGCTGGAAAGACTCTTCACCCACAACACGCACTACACCTCATGGAACCTGGCTCAGCCATTCCTCCACTGAGGGAAGCCTAACCCATCCTGGAACGAGCACTGGATGAGGAGTCAGCAGTCCAGGGATCCAGCCTAGCTGGGCCACTTCTTACCACAGCAGCGCTGGACTGCTCGGGTCACCTCCCTGACTTCCTTGGCTATAAAAAACAAAAGAGCAGACAGAAACCCTCTGAAACCAAATAGACACATGGAGGTACACGGCCCCTGTAATCATGTGCAGAGTGAATTCAAAACTGCTCTGGAGTCCGACTGCCTGGGATTGAATCCCACTTGTGTGCTCTGAATTTGGGCAAGTAACTCAATCTCTCTGTGTCTCAGTTTCCTCATCTGTAATGTAGGGATAATAATAACATGACCTACCCCCATAAACTAGTTGTGAGAAAATTAAGCAAGATGATACTGCATGTGCTGAGAGTTTAGGACAGTGCTCGACACATAGTAAGTGCTCTGCATAACTGTCAGTTGCTGTTGTCACTGCTCCTTGAGCCTCCATCGACCCCATGTCCGCCACCCAGCACATGATACATGCTTAGAAGACACAGATGTCTGTGTGCCCAAGGGCCTAGCCTGGTGCCTCGGGCTGCTGGAGTAAGGGAGGGGTGGGGAGGGGAAGAATATTTGTAAAGCAGGTGCATGCATCACACTGGAGCCCCCTTCCCCACAAACCTCCCTTCCCCACCCCAAGCAGCTTCTCCAGGGGTCAAGGCTGTGAATGAATCTTTGAATGATACATATTCCTATGTTTGGTGACCATTAATAATGAGCTTGTACGCCAGGTGAGTCACCCAGACCTGGTTCCGGGTCTGTGCCATATATATATATATATATCCCTACAGTTCAAGAGCCACAGAGTCAAGGATCCTGGAAATTCATTCATTCAACAAACATTAATTGGGTGCGTGGCAACCTACTGATTCATGAGTTGGAGGGTGTAAAATATTATTTAGAAGCTACACAGGGTCAGGCGAGTAACTTAATGTTATTAGACACGTGTTCCTTAAGTGTTTGTCCTCTGATCTTGAGAACACTATACTTATGTGACCTTGTTTATGAATTAAGGAGGGCCAGCTAATCTTTCAGAAGACTTCAATTTGCAGTTTCGTTCAAAAGCCCTTCAGCCTTTACCTGTCTTTCTGGGTTGCGATAACTCCTTTGCTAGTTAAAAGCTTTCTGTGTCTTTAAAAGGGGGGCGGCATCCTGTCAAAAGGTCCCTAAAGCATAGGTTGGAGGCGCATGAAGTCCCACCCACTTTCTGTGACGTCCTGTGTTCAGGTTTCTGATTGCCCGCCTCCGACGTCAATCACAGGGCGTGTGTCTTGCTGGGACACAGTGGAGGGCTAAGCTTTGGTTCGCGGAGCGGTCGGGTGTATTTGCCGCACGCCCCCACGCCCTCGAGTCCCTGGCACCCGACCCAACGGCGGAGCCCCAGCGCTTCCCGTGGCACCCTCCCGCATCGGATCGCTCCTCGCTGGGGCGGGACCTGGCCCGGCGGCTCCGGTCACTATGGTCAGTGGTCGCGGGGGGAACGCAGAGGGGGAGCGGGAAGGGGGCGCCGGGGGCGGGGTCGTGACTGGGCGCATGTGCACTCGCGGGACCGGGTCGGGCGCGAGGCTAAGCCCCCGCGCTGTCCCCGCGGCGTTCGGACCCCGGATCCTGAGTCCGGACGGATGCTGGGGACCGGGTCTCGCCCTCCTGTCCTCCGGGGCGCCCAGCAGAGGAGATCTAGCTCCACCCGAGGCCCCCCTCCCTGCGCGTCTGCCCCAGGTGGCCCCGGGGGTGCTGCCCAGACGGCGCAAGGTAGGCGCGCTCGACCGGAACGAGGACTGGAGACTCCGGACTGTTGGTCTCCTCCTCTTTGTTAGGTAGCCCCCCAGTCGACACCTCATGGCCCCACCCACCGAGGGTTTGGCCGTCAAAGACCACCCGCTCCTAGCCCCCACCCCAACCCCATCAGTGAACTTGGGGTTGCACAGGTGGCCAATTCGCTGTCCTCGTGGGCGGCTGCACATTCGCTCTGTCTTTGGAGTTAGGACCCACGTGGACAGGCTGCCTCAAGTTTTGAGGAGCATGAGTTAGGGGTCCAGGGAAAGCAAAGACTAGAGGAACCCCTGATCCCGAGTCCTGTCTGAGCAGAAAGGGCCCCAGAGATCCCCTGAGCCAGACCTCATCTTGGGCTTGGGCAGGTGGGCAAACTGAGGCCAAACAGGGAAGGGGCTGGTACTGATTGTGGTGGACCTGAGACTTGGACCCAAGCCTCTGGACCCTCAGTTCAGTGCTCGTTGTGTCACATCAGCCCACCTTCCAGGTTCTGTGGGGTCAGGTTTACTGCAGGGGACTGGGTGGGATGGTTGCCTAAAACCCTTCAACCCTGAGCGGGGGGCTCCAGGGAGCCTGTGGAGTGTGTGGGCTGGTGGCCTGGCTCAGGGCCACACAGCCCTGGGTTCAAGTCTTGCCTCCACCCCTTGGAAAGCCAAGAGGCTTTGGTTGGTCTGTTCCCCTCCTCAGCACATGTGTGTAACGCACTGCAGCGAGGACCACGTGAGGTGATTGGCCACGGCTTTTCCTGTGATCACGGAGTCTTTGAAATGGGTGTGCACAGGTGCCTGGTTCTTCCTGCTTGGCCTCCTCCCTCCTGTGTCTGGGCAGGAAAATGGGTCACCGCTGCAGATGCTGTGGGCTGGGGTACGGGTCAAAGCCTGGTCATGGCCTGGCGTGTTCTGGGTGTGGCATGGGCAGCCAGGGCACCTGAGCCAGCGCTGTCCCGACCAAGCCAGCCTGCGCCTGGGGTGTGGCTGGGGGCCCCTGGGGCGTCTGGAAGCACCAGCTTCCTGCTTCTACCTGGTGCCCAAGGCTTTACCTGGTTTGGCTGCTCCTGGAAGGTGGTCCAACTGTTCCTGCATCACCCAGGGAGTGGCATGAGCTGGGGTAATGGTGGGAATGCTGGGTTTAGCCACCTGGGAGCCAGAGGCTGGCATGCCCTTTGGCCACCACTGGGTAGCTGAGGGTACAGCAGGGGCAGTAGGGGCTGGGACCTCAACTTCTGCCCTTTGTGCTGTGCAGTGGTGAGATTGCTGACTCCACCTTCCCATCTGCGCTGGCCCAGGAGACTGGAAGTCAGAGGGCAGATGGGGTCCAGCGCACCAAGCGCTCACCCTCAGAGGCCTGGGGGCCTTGGAGGTGGATGAAGTGGTTAACCCACTAAATAGGACATCTGCTGGGGAATCATGGGGGTGGAGGCTATTCAGGGTCTGTTCTTCTCCCTTCCCATGGCATTTATTGAGCACCTACTATGTGCCAGGGACCATGTTGGGCCCTGTGCTGTGTGGTAATTTCATATGTTGTCTGAGTCCACATGGTGTGCATGGTGGGGGCTGTGTGTGTGGTGGCGGAGCTCAATGTCCTTGGAAAATACAGCATCTCCTTTGCTTTCCTGTTTCAAAGTCACCGGGCTAAGCTTAGGAAGGGGGCCCCAGGTAGAAGACATGAAGCCCCTTGGGGAGGGCAGGGGCTGGGACAAGGACCAGGCCTGGGGCTGCCACTGGCAGAGGCTGCAGATGGTGAGGGGTCTCGTGAGCCCTCGAAGTGCATTGAGCATTTGGTGAATGAATGAGTGGGAGTCAGACATAAACAGTAAAACCACAGGGTCCTGTCGTGCTTTGTTCTGTCACCTGTGAAACAAGCCCTGGTGGGCGCCCCTGTCGGGCCTGTGCGGGGCACCGTGTCAGTGATGAGAAGAACAAGGCTTCTGTCCTCTCCGGGAGCTCAGGGCCAAGACAGAGCTGGACACAGCAGTCCCTGAGCTACTGGCAGTGGCCTAAGAGGCTGGCCAAGGGCTTTGGGGGCACAGCAGGAAGTTAGTGCACTCTGAGGGGGTGGGAGTGTTGGGGAAGGGTTCACAGAGGTCTTTTGAGCTGGGTGTTGAAGGATGTGTAGGAGAGTTCAGGAAGGATTTGAGGAAGAGGACATTCCACGTGGGGGGACAGGGGGCTTAAAGGCCTGGAAACATGGTCAAGGATGCAGTATTCTGGCCGAGGCGAGCAGCCTCTGTAGATGCAGGGCGCTTGCGGGAGGCAGGGGAGATGAGTCTGGAAAATTAGATGGGGTCAGAACATTCTGGGCAGGGCTTCACTTTCTGTGTTGTGGAGTTTGGGTGCTGCAGATGGTGGGGAGGGAACCCTGACATACTTTTGAGAAGTAAGAGATGGTTAACTTGGACGATCTCTCTGGCAGTGAAGCGGACACAGGGGTGGAGGCGGCCAGGCCGGAGTCCGAGACCAGCTAGTCCACTGGGCACTCATTCACTCAGTGTGCTCATCTGCGGGGCTGCTGTCGCAGAGCTCCACGGCCTGGGTGGTTCAGGACAACAGAAGTTCTTTCTCTCACAGGCTCGAAGTCCAAGATCAAGGCATCAGCAGGGCCAGGCTCCCTCTGAAGGTGCCAGGGGAGGGTCTGTCCCGGGCCTCCCTCCGAGCTTCTGGTAGTTCCTTGGCTGTGGCAGCAGAACCCTGATCTTCACACGGCCTTCTCCCCGCGTGCGTGTCTGTGTCCTCATTTCCTCTTTTTGTAAGGACACCAGCCAGGTTGGATTAGGGGCCCACCCCACTCCAGGACGACCTCATCTTAGCTAACTACATCCGCAATAACCCTATTTCCAAATAAGGTCACATTCTGAGATACTGGGGGTTAGGAATTCCACATATGAATTTTGGGGTGACACAATTCAACCCATAGCACTCGGTCTACATTTTTGGAGCATTGCTGTGTGCCAGGCCCCGGGAGCCAGCAGTGACAGAGGCAAAGTCCCTGCCCTCATGGAATTGATACTCTCCAGGAAGGAGACAGTCAGTATGCAAATAAACGGGGAACCTACTATCAGATCATGCCCTGAAGAGGTAAAATAAGCTGGAGGGAGGGGCAACTTCAGACAGCCTGGTCTGGGAAGGTCTCTCTGAGGTGACATCACCTGCATCATGGGAAGAGGCAGATGAGCGTTCCGGGTAGGAGGAACAGCATGTGCCAGGGCCCTGAGGTAGAAGCGGGTGTGTCTTGTTGAGGAGCAGAAGGGGGTCTGTGCGGGAGCGAGGAGAGCGAGGAGAGCAAGGGCCACGTGGGTCGGAGCTGTGCACAGCCTACGGGCAGGAGGGGAGTGGAGGAGCACTGCGCGGCCACGGAGTGAGCTCTGGCTGGGCGGCAGCGTCCTGGGGGTGCGTGGTGGAGCAAGAGAGCAGTTGGGGACACGCTAACTCACAGCTGTGCTCGGACACCCGAGCGGCTGCTGGCTGTTTGAGGCTGCAGCTCTGTCTAGGGACAGGTTGGTGCAGACGTGAGGATCTGAGGAGGGTCCGCTGGGAGGTGTTACCTGAGGAGAGCCGGTGTGTCACCATGGCTAGGGGACTTGGCAGATGGGGTTAAACTAAGATCCTGAGTTATCCAGGTGGGCGCAGTGATGGAGTTACGAGGGTCCCCATGGTGGGAGCAGGGCTTGCAATCAGCAGTAGAGACAGTGGAAGCAGACCAGGGGACAGGGGCAGCCTCTGGAAACGGAAGAAGGCAGAACACAGATTGTCCTGGAGCCTGCAGGAAGCACGCAGCCCCGTTGACATCTGGACTTTAGCCCAGGGAGACTCTTTTTTGACTTGGGACCACCAGAACTATAAGATCAGAAACTTGTGTTGTTCTGAGACACCAAATTTGTGCTAACTTGTTATTATACAACAGCAACAGGAAACTCAGGGCAATAGGTCTCCCCTAAAGCCGTGTCCTCCAAACATTTTTGATTACTCACTTCATCAATAAAAAAATGTCGAGCACCCCATACATATATATTTTATATGTCATGCCCCAGAGCAGACGTTTAAAAGGGCATTTCCTATCAGCCCTGGAATAGCCCACCGTGGAGGCCTCCGCCCCAGACAGGCCAGGCCAGGGCTGAGGCCAGTGTAAGTCTCTGCAGGTGACGGGGACCTTCTGAGAGAGGAGGGTGGCCCAGGTCTGAGCCCTGCCCTTCTGGCAGGTGAGACTGGAGGCTCTGGCCTTCTCTGCAAAGGAGTCAGCAGCTCAAAGTCAGGCCACGCGGTGAGCTGTGGCTGCTGGCTGGGCCTGGTTGGCCAGGCTGACTTGCCGGCCCTGCCCAGGCGGGAGATGGGGCTGGCCAAGGGCTGGCGCTGCCCACTGGGGCCCCCGAGCCTGGGCTACAAGTGCACTCGGATGCCCTGAGGAAGGGCTCATTGACGGGGTTACAGGCAGAGGTGAGAGCCGAGGCCTGGCTATTGAGGAATTGTTAGGAATTGACAATAGACCAGGTGAATTCTCTTCTTGGAGGGTGACGGTGCAGAATGGCACCTGCTTTTTTGAATGTCTCTGATGTACTCGGTGACCAGAGTCCCAAGTCCCTGCCTGAGATTGTCACACCATGTGACCTGGGGTAAATGGCTTGACCTTTCTGTGCCTCAGTTTCCTCATCTGTAAAAAAGATTTTTCAGGTTCGAATGAGATAACCTATTGAGAGTATGCAGTGAATGCCCAGCAAAGGTTAGCTTCATTCGTTCAACAGGCAATAACTGAGCACCTTCTGGGTGCCAATGGTGTTCCAGGCCTTTGGGGTACACTCGTGAACAGAAGGCATGGCATGGTCCCTGTCCTGTGGGACTTCATTCATTTTACTTCTCACAAAAGCTCAGAGAGGCGGGATTCAAACTCTGAGCCATGCCTACCCCAAGAGGAGCCCTCAGAGAACACACACTGGAGGTGACAAGGACCTCGCTTGGGGTCCCACGCTGTCTAGACTAGAGTGTTCTGGGACAGGCCTTCCAGGACTGAGGGACTGGGCTGCCCGAGCCCACTCCTTTCCGCTCGGCGCCTCCCCATCCCGCAGCCTCCGGCGCCCGCCCCACGGTCTCCTGTCTGGGCCGGGGTACCTGGAGAGCCTTATGCGGCGTTGGGCACCTGGCTGTAGGCTGCTTGAAGAATTCCTGGGTTATGTGGGCAGGTTTTAGAGATGTAGAGAGGCTTGGGAGAGAAAAGCAGGGGACTGCCGCTTTCTCTAAATTTGGAGGTTGGGCGCGGTGTGTGCATCAGGGCCGGGGTATCGGGTGCGCATCTCCCGGCATCACAGGACGTGCTTCACACGTGGCTCTTTAGTCGCAGCCCAAGCCCGTCCTCCAAGGCCGGCAGGCAGACACAGTGCAGGCTCCCTCCAAGGACTCAAACCCGGGCTGAACACCCAGCCCACGTTCTAGTTCCCAGGGTTGCTGAGGAAAAGCCAGAGATTAAAGAAACATCCTTTTCTCACTTTGAAATATATTCCCGGCTTCAAGCTGCCAAAAACTGTCTCCAAGTCGAGGTGCTATCTGCCTGACTTAATTAGCATCTATTTGCAAGCCAGCAATTAAAGGGCTAAAACCCCTTCAGGTGGCCTGATTAGGTCTGACAGGACATTGTCAGGCATGGCCTGCCTGTCCTTTCTCCATAATATCCTGGAAATGTCCAGCCATAGTTTAAAAAACAAGCATCAATGAGAGTCAGCCAGGGTCAAACACAAAGCATCGTACCTGATTTATGGGCTGGAAAATTGAGGATGTACCTGGGGTTTTCTCTGGACCTGAGTTGCTAGTCTTGCCCGGGGCTGTGACCAGGGCTGTGCTGGTGGGAAGGTGGCAGGGACCGCCTTGAGCTGATTTGGGTCATTCTGGAGGTGTCACGCAGGGACTTGAAGGGCCCAGGTGGAAACCCACTTGTCCCCAGGTGCCCCATAAACACACCGGCGACCACTAGGGGGCGGTGGAGCTGCCCTGCTGCCCCAAGGCTCTGTCACCTGCAGATGGGGGCGACCCATGCCGTGTGACAGCAGGGGTGGCTCTGAAATAATACTGAGCAAAGGAAGAAAACCCCACAATATCCATAGGATAATATGCAAACTTAAAATGCAGGCGTACATACAACTCTGTGTTTTCTAAAAGACAGATACATTTCACTTGTAGGAGGTACCTAGAATAGTCAAAGTCATTAGAGACGGAAAAGTAGAAAGGTGGTTGCCAGAGACTGGGGGAGGGGGAATGGGAATTAGTGTTCAATGGAGATGGAGTTTCAGTTTGGGAAGATGGAAACGTTCTGGAGGCGGACGGTGGTGACGGTATCACAGCAATGTGGATGTCCTTGATGCCACCGAACTGTGGATAAAAATGGTTAAAATAGTATGTTTCATGGGACATACATTTTTATCATCATCGTCATCATCATCATAACAGACACATATCGACATGCCAAGGAGACCACCTGCCGAGGGTCGGGGGATCAGGGATGAAGGGAAAACGTGAAAACATGCCTTGCCGGGGCCTGGTGCCGACGGTGCGTCCCTGGGACCCAGGGTGTGGTGAGCTCAGCTCTCAGCAGCAGGGAGGGCCCTGAGCTGCCATTTAGTATTTTTTATTTAAAGCCAAAAGCTTTCCTAGAAGGCCCTGCAAGTTTTTCATGGGTCCAGCCGGCCAGCCCCGTTCACTTGGCCGCCCACAGCTGCGAGGGAGGCGAGGACAGTGACTGGGGACACGGTGGGAGTGGCACGACTTTCCCAGTCACTTTTCATTGAGTTGCAGGGTTCTGCCAGTGACGAAGAAACGGGCCACGGCTGATGGGAGAGCAGCCCCCGGTGCCTGCCCCCGCGTGGTCGTCAGCTGCCCCCGGATTGTTTCCGGTTGCCCTGCCACCGTGGTGTCAGGCCGGAGGGAGGAAGGAGCCTGGGGTTGACTTAATTTTACAAAGAGGGGTGGGTACAGGATGGAACCTTCCAGAAACAAAACCCAGAATCCCTTCTCCCCACCCTAAGTGTTTGTACACTCTGTTTCCTCTTTTGGAAACATTCTTCCACCTGTTCTTTAAAACAACTTCATCTTCCTCTATGCTTTTAAGTTTTCCTCTGGGAAGTTGTCATTGACCCCCTGAGTCCGGGAGAGGGCATGTGTGGGGCCCCCGCAAGGGAGAAAAGGAGTAAAGAGTGAGCACAAGGGAGAGCCCAAGCCCGACTCGGGTGGGGCGGGGAGACCAGGGAAGCCGCCTGGAGGAGGCGGCTTATATTCATTCATTTAGCAAACGTCTCAGCCCCTGCTCTGTGCCGGGCCCTGTGATGGGCCCTGGGGAGTCAGGCAGACAGTATGATAAGGTGTCCCGAGGCAGGAGAGGCTGCGTGGCTCGGAGACTTTGATAGGTGGGGACATCCAGGTCCCTTAGAGACGGCCCTTCCCAGTCCCAGCACCTCTCCACAGTCCTGATGCTGGACATGGGAATCTGGGCCCGACGTGAGTTTGGAGTCTGTCCAACGTGGGGACAGGAGCAAACCTAGATGCGTTTAGGCCTCGTAATCTTGTGGCTCCACTCGCTGCTTCTGTGTGCTCAACTTTGGGGAGAGCTCATCATTAAAAATCCGGATATATTTCTTCAGGTGGAGAAAGGGGTTTAAAACACTGAAAGGCTTCTCCCTGAGCAGATGGCATTGGGTTGAGGTCAGTGATGAGGCTGAGACCACTGGGAAAGGCTGCTGTGAAACAGGCAACCTCCAGCGACAACTAAGTGTCAAAAATGACAGCGATAAATAGATGGAAAACTAGATTTCCACTTACAAAAATCCCAACTAACACCAACCTTTCGGCTGTGCACTGCTGCATAAAAACGGTCTCCCTGGGTTGTATGTGGGAGCCAGGGTCACTTATTTTAAACTATAAACTATAAGTGGCTTCAATGCCACTTTCTCTTATACTGTTTTCATGCGGAGATAGATCAAAGGCAGTTTGCAGACCGGGGTGCACCTCCCTGTCTGAGCCCGGCTGATGAGACAGCCCAAGGCGAGGAGTCGGCTGCTAGAACAGATGCCGCTCCCCCTGCAGCTTCCTCCTGCCTTTGCCTCCTCCCTGCCCGCCGATTTCTTCTCACCTTGGAGAGACCCTTTCTCTGGGAGGTTTGTCTTTCTGGTTTGGAATTGACGCAGAGCTGGTGTAGTATGAACTTCTGCCGGTAGGTGGTGCGTGGAGATGCCCTCCCCACGCTATGCTTCATGAACTCAGATCTCCGAAACCTTCCTCCCTCCATGTACCAGTTCTTCTGGGGACCTTATTACCCTGGAGCATTACCATTTTCCCTCCAGACTGTGAACCTTGGGAGGGGAGGGTGGTGCTAGATGTTCTTCCCTCTGTATTTCCAGCATGTGACACAGTGCTTGGCATAGCTTAGGCTGGATGTTCAGGAATTGTTGGATGAAGAAAAGAATCAATGAATGAATGAGTGAATGAGTGAATGAATGAGACAGGAAGGAAAAAAGGAGACGAAGGCACTTATCCCTGGCATGAGGGTTTGTTAGGCTCAAGGTATTATATTCTATAAAACGGTCCAGGGCCCGGTATGGTGGCTCATGCCTGTAATCCTAGAACTTTGAGAGGCCAAGACGGAACATCATTAATAGAATGTGACATTCTATCAATTCTTCTGGATCATCCTGAAAACAGGATTTACCAGAGGAAAATCCAAGCTGAGGCAGGAGGATCGCTTGAGGCCAGGAGTTCGAGCCCAGCCTGAGCAACATAAGGAGGGAGACCCTATCCCTACAAAAAAAAAATTAGCCAGGCATGGTCGTGTGTACCTGTACTCTCAGCTACTTGGGAGGCTGGGGCAAGAGGATCGCTTGAGCCCAGGAGTTTGAGGTTGCTGTGGGCTAGGATGAAGCCATTGCACTCTAGCTGGGGCGACAGAGCAAGACCTTTTTCAAAAAAAAAAGAAAAAAAGTATAAAATGAATCAGTTTGCAGGTTTCAAAATGAGGTTCCATATAACCAGGGATGCCTCCTCACGGTGGTGCTCAGCCTGGCTGTCCCTGTCCTGGGAGTGTGACGATCCAGGCAGGCATCTAGGATGCAGGTAACATACATGTTGTTTTTGTGGGAAGGCATCATTCACTCTCTCATGTAACTGGCAGAGGCTACCAACGTGGTGAATTCCATGAGTTGCTTTTGAAATTGTCACAGCGTTTCTTTTTTATCTTTCAGAACGAAACATCTTTCAACCTAATATCAGAAAAATGTGACATTCTATCAATTCTTCGGGATCATCCTGAAAACAGGATTTACCAGAGGAAAATCCAGGTGGGGCAGTGGGTGGGAAAAAAAGGACCCTAAATTAGGTGGGCTGGAGTTGGGAACAAAGAAGGAGGTGCCACTTTGAAGGCCTGGGCCAGGTTCCTGGGCAAATGAAAGCCAGCACTCCAGAATGCTTTGATGTTGGGCATTTGCCTTAGCAAGAAATCCTTCAGTTGCAAAGAAAAAAAATTTTTTTAAGCAATTTTTTTTTAAAGCTATACACTGTGCTAGTGCTTTATTTACTCACTGAGACTCTGATGGTCCTGCCCGGGTCAAGTGCCTATCGGCAGCTAAGGGTGGTGGTGTTGGCATCATGTGATCTGAACGCAGCCACAGGTACACATCCTGGGGCAGGGGCTAGGGCCGAGCAGCAAGCTGACACTCGTGTCCCCTAAAACCCCCTCAGAAGGTGAGACCAGGGACTCAAAGGAGCAACTCCTCCCCTGCCAGCCTGCCGCAGGGGGGCCCAGGTCGGCTCTGAGCCTTCTCATCGCCAATGGTGGGGAGTAGGGACTTCCTGACCCCTTGAAAACCATTCTCTGTCGGCAAAACCCTGCGTGTAGCCCCACAGGGCAGGAAAGGGGATGCCAGGCCAGTTGAGAGGGACACTGACAGCTGGGAGCAGAGCTGGAGCAGGGGGTGGCACAGGAATATTGGGAGGACTGTCCAGACCGAGGCCCTCCAGGGCACCGGGAGGCCCTTTCCCCAGACTCTGCAGCCCCTCTTCCCCCACAAGCCCCACCGCCCACCTTCTGCTGCCGGCTCCTGCTTCTCTCAGCGTCATTCCTCCAGGAAGCCTTCCTTGACTTCCAAAGTCCCATGTCGATGCCACTGCCCTGTGGCACTTCTCTGCCCTAGCACCACCACTGTCTAATCCTCCGTCTTCTCCCCTAGACTGTGGGCTGCCTGGGGCCAGGATGCACGCACTTCCGTATTCATGGAATGGGTGGTGCCGGGAGACTGAGGGGACAGCCAGCCTGTCGGAGGGAGCAGGTGTTATCTGGGAGAGGTGGGGCTGGGGCCCAGCCAGGCCCAGTGCCCAGTGCCACACAGAGCCCTCGTCCCGCAGATGGGGGCCCAGCCAGGCCCAGTGCCCAGTGCCACACAGAGCCCTGGTCCCGCAGATGGGGGCCCAGGCAGGCCCAGTGCCCAGTGCCACACAGAGCCCTGGTCCCGCAGATGGGGGCCCAGCCAGGCCCAGTGCCCAGTGCCACACAGAGCCCTGGTCCCGCAGATGTCCACATTTCCTTCTCTCCCCACCCACACAGGAACTCAGCAAAAGGTTCACCGCAATCCGCAAGACCAAAGGGGACGGAAACTGCTTCTACCGGGCCCTGGGCTATTCCTACCTGGAGTCCCTGCTGGGAAAAAGCAGAGAGATCCTCAAGTAAGTGGGGCGGGAGGGACTTGCCAGGTGACCTCTCTGGGTTCTCGAGGCCCTGGGTTCTCTGTGCCAGGTCAGCCCTGAGTCTCCAAGAGGGTTTTTCCTCCGCTCAGGCTGATTAACCCAGGCAGTGAGCTGGAGGGCTGCCTGGCAGAGGCGTTCGATGTTGGGGAAGCCCAGCTGCCCGCTGGGGTAGAGTTGGGGCTGCCAAGAGGCTGGGGATAGAATCAGTGACCTTCTAGCGCTTTCCAGCCCCATTTCATCCACAAGTCTGGGTCAGCCCAGGTGAGTTGTGTTGGGTGGGTACTTGGTGACTCACTCCAAAAAGAAAAGAAAACAAACAAACAAAAGAAGCACCTTTGCCCTGTTGTTCTGAGCAATCCTGCCGCCCTTGGTTTAGAGTGTGTGTAGCCCCGGTGTGTGCCTGGCCGGGCCTGGATCTGAGCTTGGTGTGGGAGCAGGTCTCTGCGCAGAGCTGCCCTGTGCCGTTTCCCCGTCAGACCTTCACGTGTTGGTTAGTTCGGGCTTCTCATACCCAAACCTTTGTACAAAGCTCCTGAGATCGGTTAGGGGCAGGTTCCCGTTCGGTAGGTCTGGGGTGGGGCCCGAGGTCCTGCATTTCCCGTGAGCTCCCAGGCAATGCCTATGCCGCCCGGCCTCGGACCGCACTTCAAGGAGCAAGGAGCCACTCCTGGCTCTCAACCTTTGGTGGTCTCACCATGCTTGGAGGATTTGGTGAAGTCCATGGGCTCTCGTCTTCGGAGACATGCACCCCCACGGCCCCTGGAAACAGTGCAATGGGGCTGCGGTCACAGAGCTCCCGAGCTTGGTCCGTGGACCCCTTTAGCTAAGCAGGTTTCTCAACAGCAGCACTACTGACGTCTGGGGGGAGGCCAGTCTCGCTGCGGGGGGCTGTCCTGCAGCGTCCCTGGCCTCCACCCATGAGATGCCAGTAGTAACCTCTCCCCAAAAACATCTCCAGAAGTTGCCAGGTATCTCCTTGGGAGGAAAAAGTGAACCCGCCAGGTTAAGAGCTACTAGGTTAAGGCCACCATCTCCTGTTCAAAATATAGATGCTCTCAAAGGAGGCAGAAGTTAAGCCATCTGTTCCTTATTTTGAATGAACCATTCAGATCGTTTCCCAAGTGAGAAACCAGCTGAGCCCCTTCAGACGGACGGTGAGCTTTCTCAAGCACCCTCCCTATTTCTCACAGCCCTGTGGGGGTCGAGACAGCACAGTGCAGGGGTTGTGACCCCAACTTCGTCTTCCCCACGACCCATGTCCCCTGGAGTTGTGCCATGAAGCTGTCCTGGCCTCTGAGGTCAGACCGCACTCTCTCGCTTACTTTCTGTGTGACCCTGGGCAAGTGACCCGGCCTCTCTGAGCCTCAGTTTTCACATCTGTGGAAGGTGGATAATATTTCATACCTGAGGGTGCTGTCGTGAGGACTCGGCGAGGTGTTGCTGGCCAAGCCCAGCTCCTGCGTCTCTCTCTGCGCCAGCCCCTGTGCTCTGGCCACCTCCCCCCGCCCTCCCTCGCCCCGCCAGTCAGTGCACAGGGGGTGCCGCCGTGAACGGGAACGAGAGAGACAGAAATCCCTGCCTCATGGGGCTTGCATCCTACCGGGAGAAGATGAAGGGACATAAATACCTGCTTCCAGTGTCACGTGGCGATGAGTGTTGTGGGAAGCGTCAGGCAGAGAAGGGGGCCCGGGAGCCCGGGCGGGGGCTGCAGTGTTGGGCAGGGGTTGGAGAGGTCAGAGGGCTGGGGCCTCATGGGCCCCTCTAAGGACCTTCCAGCCTGAATGACGTGGGAGCCACTGGGGGATTGAGCAGAGGAGGGGACCTGCCCTGCTGGCTGCTGTGTGCAGGATAGACTGGGGCAGGGACACAGGGAGACATTGTCGGGAGTGACCCGGAGGAGAGATGGCCATAGTGGGAGCAGGTGGACAAGATGGGCGTGGCGAGAAGCAGTTAGATAGATTCTAGATGCCGTGGGGTTGATGTAGACAGGATTCGTGCGGGACCTGGACGTGGCACGTGAGCAGAGAGGGAGGGGGGTCAAGGATGACTCCCAGGTGTTTGGCCTGAAAGTTGGCAGGATGGCCAAGCTCGGGCAGGGCTGGGATGGTCAGTCCTGTCCAACACCTCCCGCTCAGGAGGCAGCCTCACCTTCACCCCTGGGCTGCATGGGAGGGTGTCTCCTGACCATGCAGCCCCTGCCCTGAGCTGCGGGGGAAACCCAGCGGGCGCCAGCGGAGTGGCAGTAGCAGGCCAGATGGTGGAAAGCACCGGACGCTCAGTACCTCCTGCCTGTCCTCAGCCCCTACAGTGGAGGAAACATCAACACCCACATGGCACAGAGGGGAGCCCTCGGCTCAAAGCCAGAGGGGGCTTACGGGGCGGGAGGGGGATGCAGCCAGAAGCCAGCGCAGTGCTCATTCCTTCCGCTTCAGGCAGCTCACCCCACACCTGTCCTGGTCATATCAGGCTCTTAGATACGGCCCAGGACTAGGTAGGGGCAAGTCACCTTTAAGCAAAGGCAGCCCTCTTTCTGATTTAGGAGATCAGCTTCCTAGTCACACATGCCACCCGCCTCCTCTCTCCCACGTGCCTCCCTCCCCCAACCAAGGCACCTGATCTTCCCAGACCATAGCAGCTTGTGAAGCTACCCAGGCCTTTGTACTCCTTTGTGAAACCTCCCGCCTCTTGGGTCCCCCTTCCCAGGGGATGGGTGCTGGGCAAGAGAGCTAAGCATGGCTGCAGTGTTCTGTGCCTGCCAGCTGGTCACCCAGGGCCACTCGCTTGGTCCTTCTTGGGCAGGAGGCAGCCCTTCTTCCATATCTCATCTCTGCTGCTAAAATGTGTGTGTCCTGGAGCGGGGAGCCAGGCCCAGGTTCCTGGCCATACCCCCGAGGGTGCTAGGACAGGTCCCAGGAAGGGGCTGTGCCATTAGGGAGCCTTGCAGTGGGCACAGAGAGGCTATCCAGAGTTCCCAGAGCCAGGGCCTTTGGGCCAGGTGTTCACGGGTGACTGGGTGCTGGCAAACGTTTAACAGCTTGCTGGCGGGGGCCGGGAGGCCGGATGTGAGCCGTCAGCTGCTTGCCGATAGCTGTCAATGCTCCTATCATGATCGACTCCCAGCTGTCGTTACGAGGTCACTGCGTAGGGCCTTGGGAAGAGATGCAAAGTAACACACACTACAGTCCATGTCATTTTTCCTCTGTTTGTGCACAATAGACCTAACCCCATAACCTCAAGAGCATAGATCATAGTAAATAATGAGTTTCGAACATTTTTTAACTTTGTTTTTTTCGTATACTTTATTTCATTGTAAGTTTACATCATTCGAGTTTTAATAACGGCTGTGTTAACATCTGGCTGGCTGAATTCTTGAAAATTTAACAATTAATTCACTCTCGTGAGCAGATACAAACGGCTGTTGCACAGCCCCGAGGAGAGAGTCCCTGGCAGAGGGGCTGGCAGTGCTAATAGGGCAGAAATGTGCGTGGACAGCTGTGGTGCGTCAGGGGGTTCTGAGGACTCACTGGAGGGGCCGTTGGGTGCCGGGTTCAAGGGGGACGCACAGTTGGCATCTCAGCACACTCCCTGTGTTTCCCTGTAAGCACCGCGTCTGCTCCTTTTTAGGTTCAAAGAGCGTGTACTGCAGACCCCAAACGACCTTCTGGCTGCTGGCTTTGAGGAGCACAAGTTCCGAAACTTCTTTAATGCCGTGAGTTCACTTGGGCCATGCTGGCTGAGGAACCAGGTCCCTCCTTCCACACTGGCCGAGCAGACACTGGCTGGAGTCCCCACACAGCCCACAGCTCTGCTCCTCCCGGGGAAGGACAGAGGGCTGTGGCCTGCTTGTAGGAGTCTGTGGGCACAAGGAGCCCAGGGCCCTGCCCTTCCCTGGGAGGAGGCCCCTCCTTCACCCCACACCTCCCCATCCGATTAAAGGGGTGGGTTCAAGGTCTCTCCGAATGTGCACATGAGAACCCCATCCCAGGTGGTGATGGGGGAGACCCAACTGCTGTTCCCTAGACATGCCTCCGTACGTATGAATTCCGAGGTCTTGCTAACGCCTCTGAATGAGGGAGGTGGGCGAGGAGCGAGGCCGGGTCTTGCCAGGGCCTCCCCGGCTGATGGCCGGGTGGGCGCAGTTCTACAGCGTGGTGGAGCTAGTGGAGAAGGACGCCTCGGTGTCCAGCCTGCTGAAGGTGTTCAATGACCAGAGCGCCTCGGACCGAATCGTGCAGTTCTTGCGCCTGCTCACGTCGGCCTTCATCAAGAACCGAGGAGACTTCTTCCGGCACTTCATTGACGACGAGATGGACATCAAAGACTTCTGCATGCATGTAGGTGCTCGGGTCTCAGCCCGCGCCCGGGCTCTGCTCCTGTCGCCGTCTCCTGCAGGCTGCCGCACCCTGTCCCTACCCAGGGGATGCGGGTGTCAGAGCTGCCCTACTGATTCAAACAGCACTAGGTTAGCAAGTTGCAGGCGGGTCCCCCCTGAGCTGCCTATACCGAGTGTCTTGGGGCAGGTCACCTCCCCTCCCTGGGCATTTCCCATCTAAAGAATAAGGGCTTTGGACTGGCCTGTTTACACAACTGCACAGCCCAGAGTCACGTTTGCCCCAACACGTGTTCTTGTTTATAGTGCATGGTATTTACCTGAAAGAGTTGCCAGTATTTAAAAATTGGGCAATTTAATATGAGTATCTGGATTTCTCCTGGAAAATCAGGAGATTTAGCCCCCAGGCCCTTACTCTTGCATGGCAGCACCGGGTAGCAGCAGCTGCCGCCATGCGTGGGATGTGCTCACCAGCCCACCACCACCCCTGCCTCTCTCTGCTCGCGCCTCCGGAAGCACTTGCGCTTGGAATCCCTGGGCGAACAGGTGCCTTTTAGCTCTGAGACTCTTAGCCCAACCCGAAGAATCCCTGCCCCCCTTTCCAGGTTGCTCAAAGGTAGTGGCCTCTTCTCAGGTACAACGGGAGGGTCTGGAATAAAAGAGATCCAGGCTCAATTCTTGCACTTCTAGCAATTTCTAGTCATGCTAGTTCCTCCTAGTGAGCCATTTTCTTTTGTGAGGTGAGGACGTCACTGCCCACCTCATGGGTTGTTGTGACGACGATGTCCCAGCGCCGAGGCTTTGTTGTGACTGTGAGCCAAGGTTGAACTCGCTTGACCTGTCAGGCCTTCCTCCTGAGCTGCTTTATGTTTTCATTTTGGCCTTTGCAGGAAGTGGAGCCCATGGCCATGGAGTGTGACCACATCCAGATCACAGCCCTGTCCCAGGCGCTGAACATCGCCCTGCAGGTGGAGTACGTGGACGAGATGGACACTGCCCTGAACCACCACGTGTTCCCCGAGGCCGCCACCCCTTCCGTTTACCTGCTCTATAAAACATCCCACTACAACATCCTCTACGCAGCCGATAAACACTGATTAATTTTAGGCCATGCAGTGGAATCTGTCACCTAATGGGACTGCATTCTGAATGGAACATTCCGGCTTTTCAATTTTTTAAGCGATCTAGACTGTAGCTAGAAAATGTACAGCCTTCTGGGCAAAGCCACTGGGAATGAGGCCTACCCATTCTGGATTGTGATAACCATGGTATTTTTAGTATTTATTCTGATGGAGGATCAAATGCTTTCTAATCCTGGGCCAGGAAGTGAGGAACTCTGCACCCCAGTTCCCTGTGAGACGCTGGGTGGGTCACCCACTCTGTTTGGACCTGTTTCTTCGACTGGAGGAGGTTCCTGCCAGTGTTGACATTCCATTGTACACAAATGGGGTCCTCTGGTTTCTCTTTACCAGGGGTAGTGCCTCTCCGCAGGGGAGGAAAACTCAAGGTCAGCTGTCTTGACTCAAGTGACTTACTTACCAGGCCTACGAAAAAGAATCCAGTCCGGTCGGTTGTGGGACTGGGCTCTGGTGGATGGGCTACTGAGGTCAACTTGAATGTGAGGGCTGCGGTGTGGTTCCAAACATTCCTGATGGGTGTGTTTTCCTACCCCTAACTTAAGGAGAAAAAAGACTTTTTGTCAAAGTCCAGAAAGGGGCCTTTAGCCCTCAGCATGAAGCTCAAGTTGTTGGGCCCCCTCTGCCTCTCTCAGGGCCGGAGCTGGCTGAGTTTTGGCAGGTGGGCCCTTCAGGTTCTGCTGTCAGCCCCACCTGAACAGAGGTGAGGACGGCTAGGGTCGGACCAGAATCTGTGTGTTTCTGTCTGTGACCAGGAAGCTGCAGCTGTCCCTTCATCCCCAGCACATCCTGGAAGTAGAGTCTAGATACCCAGCCGGGTAGAGATGTTGGCACATGCGGCCGTGGACCCCAGCTGAGCAGAGCAGACGCTTCGCAAGGCTGCCCTTGGCGTCTTTCTCCCATCCTTCCGCTCTCTTCATGGGCTGGTGAGAGGATGGGTGGGAAAGAACAGAGACCGCCATGGAAACTGGCAGTGGGGAGATTTCCATTGTGGAAATTGCCTGAGAACTCTGGGCAGCAGCTGTCATTCAGCCCCCTGGACCTGCCTCCTTCAGTAACCTCCTCACCCTGCTGCCTCAGGACCTCCAGGAGCCCATCCCTGGGCTGGAGGGCGAGGTGGCAGCAGGGGGGAGCCACACACTGGCTGGGCTGAGGCGCTGCTGGCAACCTCTCTCTTTGCAGAAGGGAAAATGCAGGGTGTGGAGTTGCCCTTTGGGGTCCTTCCTTAGTAGAAGGCTGCCTTCTGACAGGTTTCCTTCTGCAGGGATTTACTAGAATCTGTTGGTGCTGCTGTATGAGTCTGCTGACAACCCAACTGTGCACAAGGACTGAGTAGCACACTCCTCAGAGTCCTGTTGACACAAAGGACGCATTTGTGTCATTCTGCCTTTGTGAAAAGCCAGTAGCACTCCTAAATGTCAGGGGCTTTTGTCCCAGACAGGGCCCCTGGTTTCTATATTGCCTTTGGCTGAAATCTGGACCAAAGGGCTCCAGCTAAGTGATTATGTCACTTTTCCACAGGAATGGAAACCTGACCCTCATCTCTGAATTTGGTCAGTGTCCCATCCTGGCCTGGGTAGGTGTTGGGGTCTTTGACAAGTACACTGGAAGCGTGGGGAGAGCACACATTTGCAAATAGCGTCCTCTTTGCCGGGCAAGTCTCCAGGGAATCCCTGTCCTGTGAACACACATGGCTACTCTGAGGGGTTGTGAGGTGGGTCCTGAGCCTTCCAGCCGGGTCCTCGCGCCCAGCAGAAGCCAGCACTAGCTGCCACTTCTCTGTGTCTGTGGCTCATGTGGCAGTCTCAACAGCAGAGCTCTCGGGCACATCGGCTGGAGAAATTCCCTGTGAGACTTGCCTGTGCCGCGCTTCCAGGCCAGAGACCCCACTGAAGCTCACGGGGGACCCTCTTCCCGGCAAAGATCTATCACTTCGGAGTCAGGATTCCCAGGCTCTGGCAGTGGCAGGCCAAGTCACCTTCATGGGCTTATTTATCCTCTGCTTTCCCTTTTTCACAAAACCATTGGCCAAATTCGGCCCCATTCCCTCCACATTTGCCCTCAGCTGTCTCCAAGGGAAAGCGTTGTGGAAGAAGAGGAGCAGCAGGATTGGTACCTTGTTAAAACCCGGTCACCTGTGGACATTCCTGCGCGTCCACAGCGGCCAGTCATTCTGGCATCACGCTTCCTGGATAAGCCTCCACCTTCACCCAGCAGAGCCATTTCTTTCTACACCAAAAGCTGGAAAGAAGGTTGCTTTAAGAGCTCGTCTTTATAACTGCATGTTTACTACTTTCTTTCCAAAGGAAACTTCATAAATCAGTAGAAATATAGCAACAGGAAGAACACTGGCCCTGCTTTTGACTGGGTTCCTATTTTAAGCACAAATGAAGGGGCTCTGGAGCCAGACTGCCAGGGCTCAAACTTCAGCTTTGCCATTTACGAGCTGTGTGATCTTAGCCAAGTCACTTCACCTCTGAGCCCCAATTCCCACATGTATGAAGAGGAGACAACACCCACACATCACAGGACTATTGGTTAAAATGGAATGAGACGTGTGAAAACAGCTGGAATTTCTGACGCCTGCAAATACTGTACAGATGAGATGCTCCCGGGCCTACTCTTCCCAAAGGCAAGCAGAAGGGCACAGGAGGTGGGGAAGCACGCCACCTCGGCAAGTGACTGTGGCTCCCCAAACAGTGGGAGTATCAAGGGACCGTTAGACAAGTCTAAAGGCCAAACACATTTGCCACCCTGAGCAGAAATGGTGGGGGGGTGGTTGCCAGGGGCCCCAGGCCCTATGGGATGTGGGCCAAGCCCTACAGCTTCCTGGGTAGTAGGTGAAAACATTTTCCTAGCATTAAAATGGTTTCCATAACACCTTTTGTCCTGGCTGCTTAATATTGGGTACCTGGCATGCACCCAAGAGCAATACTACTCTCCCCTAGTGCTTGTTACCTATGTGAGTGGATTACTCGGGAGGGATACCCCTTTTGTATGGCAGATCCAGGATACTCAATCTGGAAGCTCCGCCCACACACCAGGTGACAAGAGTAGTACTGCCTGGAAGGCTGGCCCTATCTTTTAAAACCTGTCTAGTTAGTTCCTCCACCAAAAAAAGAAAAGAATTTGCTGTTAAAGGGCTAGGGCAGGGTATCAATGGTCACTGGGATCCGGGTTCGGCCTGTGACAAGCGGCCTCACTCCCATGGCGCAGGTGCTGCTCAGGGACCTTGAGCCTGCTTATTAACCCTGCTGACCTCAACTACATCACTTGGGAAATGCAGAGTCCCCTGCTGTCCTCTGACAGCTGTTAGTCAGGAGCTGACCTCACAGACTGGGGTGTTTTTTCTGTCTGGGATACTGGGGAGTGGGGTGGAGGGATCCTTTGGCAACACTGCTGTCTTGTAAGACCAAAGTAGTTTTCTGAACTTGCCCTGGGCCCACATGGAAGACACCCTGAATTCTAACCCCAGCTCTGCCACTCGGCTGCTGTGTGACCTTGGGTAAGTTTTAACCACTCAGTGTCCACATGCTCAACTACGTAACTGGGTATTAAGACTTATGACTCAGGGCCTTGAAGACTAAATGCTAATTAGATAAAAGTGCCTAACAATGCCTGGCATTTGGTCGATGCTCAGTGCCACCAGAATCTGAGTTTAGGCACGAGGCCAGTGTCCTGCTACAGTTACCTAGAGGGGCTAAGGGAATCCTGCTGCCATCTCCGCAACCTTGCCAACTGTAAGGCTGAGGGTGGCTGAGTTACTTGGATCTTGGGGTATCTAGGCCCACTTGTGCACCTCCAATCCCTAGCACCCCTTAAAGTAAGCAACTGTATTGTGCTCTAATACGCACCTGTTTGCAAGCCCAGACAGCTGGGTGGAAATCTGTGCTTCTCGCATGGGTAGAGGTTACTGTGGTTACTCACCCAGACTGACTCAGAGAAAGCTGGGGCAGGACGGGGTGGTCCCTGTTCCCTCGGCACACATTTACACCAGGCCGACCCAAGCCTTAAGGGCCTCAGCCCCAAAGAGCTCAGCCCAGGAAACACTGTGGCAAGTGCTATGAAGAGGGTAAGCACAGGGCACCAAGGGAGCCCACAGGAGGAGCACTGCCCCCTCCCGGGGGCTAAGGACTGGCGGACCGTAGCAGTATCCAGGATGGAGAAGGCAAAAGACAATCCAGGCCTAGGGAAAAGCCTGTTTTACACAAAGGCTCGGGACAAGAGTAAGGGTACAAGGTGGGCAGGAGCCTGTTCTGTCACAGAGAAGGGGAGTAGAGACAAGGCTTGGGCCAGATCCCAAGCCACTGTTACCGTTGGCTCTGTGTGAAGGAAGCCCAAAAACTTCCCTGCCCACCTCCCAGGGTGGCTCACACAACGGCCAGGAACAAGTGCGGAGAGCTAGGGAACTATTAGGGTGCTGCCGTGGGGAGAGCAGGAAAGCATGCCGAGGACCCAGCTGCAATGTTCCATAGTGACTCCCGCCTGCCGCTCCATCCACACTCCAATGCTGGCCTGCAGCCAGAGGCCTGTGACACCGTTCCCGCCCTATCAGAGGCCTAGCCCTGGTGCTGGCCCAGGGGAAACACCAAGTTAATGATGAAACAAACTGCATCGCCACCCCACCTTCTAGCTAAAACACTCAGGATGATACACTGGCTCTGGCTATTGTTTTTAATTTCAGAAATCAAGCTGAACACACAAGAAGCTTGTAGACACTGGAATACACAAATATTAAGCTGCTGCATAGGATTCTTATGCCAAACAATGCACATCTGCATGAGGTCTCTCCCACTACGAGGGTAAGGTGGAAGAGAGGGAACGTTTTCTAACTGGGGTTGATGGTGGAGTGAAATGCACAAGTGGAAAGGAGGTTTTCACGTATAACCAGAGGACAGACACCACTGTGCAGTCACAACACACTTGACCGGGGCAGTTAATTTGCACTTGTACTTGGCTGTGGCTGTTCCTGCTGCTGCTCTTTTGGATTCTTTGTCTTCTTCTTCTGTTTGGAAAGACAGCTCAGAGCAGACTCGCCATTCCTTGGGGCAAACACAAGCTGGGGCAGCTTGCCGGACTGAGTCGGATACTTGGTTTTCAGGCCTTCTGTAAACAACGGCTGGGAGAGCAGGTGGCGCAGCTCCTTCTTCAGGACCTTCATCTGCTTCTGTCTCCGACGCTCTTCTTGCTGATCAGCTTTTCCTCCTCAAAACACAACACAAAAAAGATATTATGGTTTGTAGAAACTTTTTGTTTCCCGTGATGGATACTGCAATGTAAAATGTTTTAGAACTACTTTTGGGAGGCAAGGTTTAAAAGTTCTCTGCAGAAGCTAGTGGTGGCTTGACAGGAACTGTAAACGACTCATTTCTAACCATATGGGGGGATATGCAGGACCACTCTGTCCTTTACTCCTCGAGAAAACCCTCTAAGACTGGAATTATCTTCATTTTACAGATGAGGCAGCTTACGCTTATAGAGGGAGAGGTCTACAGTCGCAGAGCCAGCTGTCAGAGACGAGAACCCCAGTCTCCTGACTAAAGACCACTTTTCTTCCTATGACCCACCCACTTACTGCCCACTTGGGGTCTGCAAACCCCTCAGGAGACAGTGAGTCCCTCTTTGCAGCCCAGCTCTCCCACACCTCACCACCGCTGCTGTGATTGCACCTGCAGAGGCAGGCACAGACGGGGCTCCATCCCAGCCTGTGCTTGGGAAGGGAAGCCAGGGCCTCCACATGTTCAGGCCCAGACCCCACCCTGAGCTACCAGGAGGACTAGCTCACTGTCCTCAAGCCCACAGGTTTGGCTTCCAGCTTCCACACCAAGCAGACAACAGTAAGTTTGCCTCTGAATTTGTTGACACCGACACCGAAATGCCAACACCTCAGCTGAGCTGCATGCTTGGTGGGGTGGAAGGAGCACTGGCCAGGACTTCGGTGTCATCAGTTCTAGATGTGGTTCTGCCAATTCTTAGATTCGAGAACTTTCCTATGCAGGGACCGTGCAGATTCATCCCTGAATCCTTAGCTTCTGGCCCAAGTGCAGAGTTGGGGCCCAGGAAATGCCCAGTGGTAGAGCTGTTTCCTTGCACAAATTGCTTCCCTCTGTGAGCCTCTAGTTTCCACATGTAAAAGGATAATAACTTCCTGCTCTGTTCATGTCATGAACTGTGGAGAAGATCACATGAGATAATGATATGGAAATGCTCTGTCAGCTTGGAAAACAAGTACAATAGTGACAACAGTGATGATAAATAATAATTTATAATGTATCAAATACTTTCCATTTGCCAGGCACTGTTGTAAGTACTTTACACTCCTTAATTATGTTCACAACAATCCCATGAGGTGGGTAGTTTATTACCTAAATTTTATGGTTGAGGAAACTGAGATACAACAGAGAGGTTAAATAACTTCAGTTAGTCACACAGCCAGTTAAAGGAATGGGCTGGCATTCAAAACACAGGTAGTCTGGCCAGAGAGCCTGTTCACCACTGTACTCCATGGCCTGTCCACGTAAGAGGGAGGCAGGTGAGGGCTCCAGACAGAGACAGGCTAGACAGAGGAAACAAAGGCCAAGGGCATTGGGCTCACTTGGGAGTAGAGCCTGTCAGCAAAGAATGAAAGGGCATCTTGCTGATTTTTGACAGGACCCACAGTGATAGGGATGGCTCCCACAAGACAAAAGTTAAGGGGAAAAAAAGAAAAACAATGTATCTTTCCTCAATTCCTTCCAGATCAAGGATTTACCCTTATACATCTCTTCTTCCAGCTCAATCTCGAGGGCAGCTGCTGCCTGCTCAATCCAAGAGTTGTGCAGACAAGCCTGAAAGTTCCGATATTCAGCTTTCTCAATCTGCCGAGCTAAACGGATTCGCTCCTGGGGGAAAACAGAAAATATTCACCTGATACAAGGCTCAGGCCTCTGGGAAGCAAAGTCTCACTTGAGTTGTGTTTTTAAAAACCTCTTAAGATCAGTGGTCAGTGAAATGCATTTGTCCTTTTCCTGAGAAAAGCCCGGAGGGCAATGGTTACATGTGTGTGTGCACGTACTCACAAGAGCCAGCTATTCCAACATAAACCCAAACAACTGTCCCACCCTTTGAAAGCCCATCCTGATCTGATGCCAACCTATAGATGTCCAAAGTGAACTTTTCCCCCAGATACCAAAGCTGAACTGAAGTAAACTCTCCCTCTAATGGGTTTTGGGGTTAGACTGCAGTGGTAGGATGCCCAGAGAAACTGGGAAAGATCTTTTGATGTGGGGAAAAGGAGCCACAGAAAGCCTGGGCAGCTCCTAGTCCTCTGTACTAGCGGGAATTCTCTATGATCTCCACCTTTCCATCCTCGTCTCCTACCATGTAACTAATATTCCTTTCAGGCCAGAGGGGCCAATAGTCCTGGATGTCATGCCATACTTTTGCTCCCTCAATTCCCAGAATTCCATCTCCTCTGCACACTTCCACATCTCTGCCTGCAGCTAGCCTGGATAAAACCTCTTGTCCTCCCAGTATAACCCCAAGCCCACTAGTTCCACGGGCTCCATTAGTACCCGAACTTTAGCACAGGCTTGGCTTGCTCAAAAGCTGGTGAACGTTTGGGGAGGAGAACCCACCTTGCTTTGGTCCCTGACACACCAGGGCCCACAGTAAGCAGCATGCACTTGATGAATGCCCACTGAATTAAAAGAAAACCCCAAAGGCAGGATTTACTGACGCCTGCTTCAGGGATGTGCCAAACCTGTACCATCTGCCTCAGTGACACATGTTAACCCCACTGTCCCACAATCCTCTGATGGGCTTTCTAGGCAGTGGTACCAACTGCACTGTTCATTAAGGGGAGTTGTGGGGAGACTTCGGGGCTCGACAGCAAAGAAACGGTTCAGGGAGAACATACCTCACATCTTTGATCATTCTCCTTTTCTTCCTTCTCCCAGATATGGTGCTCCCAATTCTTTTTACAAAGATCGCTATTTCAGCTGTTGGCTGAACTATCGTTCCTTAGTTCCCAAGGGCAGCCCAATCCTCTTATTAGTGCTGATTTTTTTTTTTTTTTTGATACAGTCTCACTCTGTCACCCTGGCTAGAGTGCAGTGGCATCACTATAGCTCACTGTAACCTCAAATTCCTGAGCTTAAGCAATCCTCCTGTCTCAGCCTCCCAAACAGCTGGTACTACAGGTGCACACCACTACACCTGGCTAATTTTTCTATTTTTGTAGAGATGGGGGTCTCGCTTTTGCTCAGGCTGGTCAGCACTGGGGTTTTAACTTTCCTTTTTACCTTGACTGCATCCATGTACTTTGTCTGCACGGGAAATAGTGGGATATCCTCATCTTTCTTGAGGGTTTTGTAAATCTTCTTAAAGTTGATGACATCCTCAGGCCCAATGAGCATCAGGCTGAGGCCTTCGTTGGTGGCTCGAGCAGTTCGACCACTTCGGTGGACATAAATCTCTGAGGTGCGAGGG
>CAUYSK010064549.1:0-27861 GCA_963575035.1 Avahi laniger | reverse complement strand
ATCTCTACTAAAAATAGAAAGAAATTATCTGGACAACTAAAACTATATAGAAAAAATTAGCTGGGCATGGTGGCGCATGCCTGTAGTCCCAGCTACTCAGAAGGCTGAGGCAGGAGGATTGTTTGAGCCCAGGAGTTTGAGATTGCTGTGGACTAGGCCACACCCCGGCACTCACTCTAGCCCGGGCAACAGAGTGAGACTCTGTCTCAAAAAAAAAAAAAATGTCACCTACTTGTCTACCCTTAAGCTTCTGGGAAACAAAAGCAAGTAGGACAAGGTGTACATGGGGCATTCATTTCTTTCTCTTTTTGGCCTTTCCTTGAAGCAAGGGAACACAGAACTTGGTGTGTGTAGGGGTGAGGGGTGGGGAAGGATAGCGCAGAAAGTATTCTTTTTGAATAAGACCAAAACAAATATTTGCTGTTTCATAGGTAATCGACACCTTTTATAGACTGTTCTCTTGATCCATCTACATATTAATAATAACACTTCATCTATTCTCGTAGAGGATGAAAAAAACAGCATTTTCTAGAGTGATCAATGGAATTAAGGGGACATTTGTATACCTAGAAATAGGATTTAAGGAGGCCAATTATTAATATACGGATATAAGAAAACAACAGGCATTATGAATCTAAGAAACACTCATTGTGGCTTTGAAATATGTGCTAGAATATTAGAATTACATGGGACTTACTGTGACTTGTACCAATCAAATACTTTTGTAATTAATCTAAGCCCCTGAAACTACCATACCTAGAAAGTGTCTTATGGTTATTCTTTCAATAACAGCATCAACCATATGGTCCTTCAACTTCCTTTTCTTTGATGAATAACTTCAGTCAGTTTCCTGAATACTTATTTTGGGTAAACTGCTAGCAGACAGCAAATTGTGGGCAAATCTCTGTGCTCAGAGCGGACTTATTGCACGACCAGCTCAGAAATGCAGTACCTCAAAGGGAAGTATCTGTCATGTGTGCCTGCGGCCACCAGACATTCTTTGAGGGATTGTAAATCGTGGACTGTGATTTATTTTTAAAAATTTAATAATTAACTTTTCTTAAACTGGTTTTATTTAACATGCTCACTGTGTAAGAAAGCACATGGCTCAGTGACTTTTTAGTAAAAACACATTTAATTTCCTAATCAGTGCCACGGAGATGCTTTCCTGGACCTGTTTCTACGCAGTTCTAAATTATATGTTGATCGTACCATGGACGTTTAGTAAGGAATAGGGGACAAAATTAGATGTTATTCTAAGTAGCTCATGCTTGAGTTTAATGTCACGTTGTTCCTATTTTCCGTAATTAGCTACAAACAGCACGTCCTGTGGCCTTTGCAGCCCAAAGTGTTTTCTGAGGACCAGCAACATCGGTATCACCTGGGAACTTGTTAGATTGCCCCACCGCAGACCTACTGAATCAGAGTCTGCATTTGTTAGGATGAAAATAGCATAGAAGTTTGGGTGGCGCTGCTGCAGGTGACAATTTAGATTGACTTATCTGGGACGCTTTTGAAAAAATATAGATGCCAAGTTTCCGCAGTGGATCTACCGAATCAGAATAGCTGGGATTGCACACATGTGCATTTTTTAAAAACCTCCACAAGTCAACTTCTTATGTGCATCCAAGAAAACTGCATAGTAAATAGTGACATATGCTTCCAGGATGAATTGTTACAAGCAGGCATTTAGTTAACATGTTAGAAATTTTTGAGTGACCAAGGCAACAGATTTGAGAATTAACTGAAGTTTAAAGACTTGTATCACTTCCATATGCTACTGATAATTTGAGTTATCGATAAAAATAATTGAAACTAGAGAATAAATATTTATGATAATTTTTCCCAAATGTGTGAAAAGCATGAAAACATCATTAGAACATTTGATTCTGTGTTAAGTCATGCCGACAGCAAAAGTTCTTTCTGAAATGTTCATGTTTCTTCTAGACGGTATAATTTCCCCTCTGAACTGTCTCCACTAAGCACTTACCATCTGCAGTTTGCCAGAATAGTGGTAGCTCCTAGGTTCTTGCTTTGTTTAGTGTGACAATAACAGAATAAAGACTCTAGACATAAATCTTAGTGGCTTTTTCTTAACGTAAGTGACCTTTTGTAGCAGTAGCAACAAAATAAGAGTAGCAACAATTTCTAGCTTGATTACATCTGTTATCATCTGGCTGGAATCTATTCAGATACAAACCCAAGCCCTCCAGATCAGAGTTCAGTTTTTGTTTTGTTTTGTTTTGATTTTTCTTCCTAAAAAGCTAGATTTCTATGATTGTAAGTTGTGTTTTCTTAAGGAGAGACAGTCTAGGATTGCTTGTTGATTTCATAACTAATTTTTCATTTCTTTGGTGAATTGTTCTGTCCATTTTCTCTTTGCTAATTATTACTAGTTCTAGTCTGGAAAAAATTAATTGCTACCTTAAAAAATGTATATAATACCATGAGAATTCAAAAACTGATCTTATTTAAAAGTTGTTTTTATGAAGTGCTTAATAAAACTGGGGATGACTTTCAGTAAGTCAATGGGATGCAAAAATCTGTTTTTCCCTTAAAACAAAACAAAACGAAACAAGAACCAAAAACCCTTATAAACATTTTAGGAAAACTTTTGCTAGACATTGGATGAATCATCTGAGGGTTCGGAAAACTAATAATAAAACATAAACACTCCTTTGTTTGAACGTGCCTCAATGATGTTCAATATACATTGTGCCTCCTATGGCAGAACTGTAGTTTACTGCGAAGACATCGGACTCTTTCTCTCTGCCTTCAGACAGCATGAAAAGAATTTTGCTTTTGTCCTAATCACAAAGACCTATAGAACATTTTATTACAGAATTTGCTTTGTTAACTAGCTTTGTTAACAACTCAAGTGGAGGGATTCTC
The DNA here is from genome assembly GCA_963575035.1 of Avahi laniger. NCBI lineage: Eukaryota > Metazoa > Chordata > Mammalia > Primates > Indriidae > Avahi > Avahi laniger. The sequence continues at coordinate 24,969 of CAUYSK010064549.1, read as the reverse complement.
TCAAACGTAATTTTAATACAGTTATTTTTCCCCCATAAACACATTTCATCTTATTTTGACTTTAGTGTAAATTTAAAACACTTGACTGAGTTTCTGATTTGTGTGTACCTACATTCTCACCTGAGAATCCTATTTACGAGCTACAGCTGCTAATTTGCTAGATTTCTCTGCCGCTCAGTAAAGCCTATTGAATCCACCTGAAAATTTTGACTCCTGCTTTAACTTTTTAAATTTTAAAAATGGTAATTAATTCACAATCTTTGGTACTGTGATGTACCTCCCAAACGTTGTGCAACATTGAAAGTCATAGAAAATAACCTCGCAGTTTTGAGGTTAACAGTTAGATGGTACTTTAAAATACAAGTGTTGATGTAATTAGTAGGTGTCAGTCAGCTATTTAAGTTTATCAAATAGGAATGGCCTGCTGTGGGAAAAGTACCATTCCTCAGCCCTGATTTTGAACCCCTACCTCTCCAGTCCTAAATATGCATCTGTTAATTTATCCAGCATCCTGCTACATTAGAATTCCTTGAGCCATCAAGAGGAAAATCATCACATAAAGGCAAACTAACTTGATGATAATTCTAAATGCTTTGTATCAAAATAGTCATACCTATTAGGCTACACCATTTTAAAGAACATTTGAAAGAATTTTAAATGTTAATTGTTCCCTTGTTTCTATTAAAACTCTGGCCTCAGAAAGGCTCTGATCTTCCATTACCAGAGTTTCCAAACAAAAAAATGTTTTGAAGGCTTGAAGAAATAGAAAAAGACTACAAAAACAAAGGAAGGTAGACAGAAATATATGTTTCTGTTAGTTGAGTATAAACAGCTAAATCTATTAACTGTTAAACCAAACTTTATCAAGAAAAGAAGGGAGGCTGATTATGGGACTAATCGTAGTGAAGGGAGCAATGGATAATTCACAGTCAAGTAAAAACAGGAATCTTGGTGATGGGCACACATATAACTTTGACTCAAACTGCACAAAAGCAAATCATGTAACCAAGGTGTTTGTACCCCAGTAATATTCTGAAATAAAAAAGAAAAAGGAAAAAGAGGAAGATCAAGGAAAATGAGGAATAATTTTCCCTGAAGACTTTATCCCATTGTGGAATTATTCTTCTAAAAGCAAATGATTAAATAAAGAATTCTGGACACCCAAATTTATCCATGCAAGGTGTTAGTTTTCCTCTGAAGGAAAAGATTGCAGGAACACTGCCCCAAGCACTGACCAAAACATGAACTAGATGACCTAATAGGGCTTTTCCATCTCTAATTTCCTGACACTTGTGTTCATAAATTTTCCTGCTGTTTAATTCTTTAATCTTTTGGTGGAACTTCTGAAAATTTCTATGAAAAAAACTCAAATTGGATATAGCTTATTCACTGATAGTAGACGGGGGAAAACCCTACTCATTTCACTCAATTAAGCAGAGACAGTAAATATTTGCTACTTTATTCATTCAAAAAACATTCTTCTATTCCTACTATGTTCCAGGCTGGATTCTGTGAGCATGAAAGTGTGGCATCCTCACGCCTAACCACCTAGTGCCTTGGTTAAAAAAATATTAGGTGTAATGTTTACACAACATACTTGGTTCTTTGACCCACAGATGAAAAAATCAGTATTATATAAAATGGGAGGGTGCTGTCTTGACAGGAAGAATGAGACTGAGGATGACTCTTGCCCCCAGTGAGCAACAAGATAATTCTATACGTGCTGCTACGCTCCATTTTCTCATCTTGCATGGCTTGTAGTCTTGTAGCTGTGTTCTATGAGGACACAGGGGACAGGGGTGGAGAAAATGGCAAATAGGCCCGGCTTTCACTGTTCTACAGTGGTGGGTCCCCTGTACTTACTCTGATGTTCCTCTGTGCTAATTGTAGGTGTCCGGAATCCCAGGACCTGGAAGAAGTTTATCATAAGGCAGGGAAAAAAGGTCATGATTTTAGCAGTTCAAGTACTCTGCAACTTCCAGGCAGTGGAAATTGTGTGAGATACTGGTGACGGAAAGTGAATAAAATAGAGGACAGGGCTCCCAATTTAGAGGAGGAGGAAGATACAAAATGTAGTCATGTGACAAAGTTTTATACTTATGCTTTGAACAAATTTGAGTATAGAATTCTCAAATTTATTTCATCATGGGATGAAATTAAAATATAATGTATCTAATGAATACTGCCAGTAGGTTGTTAGATATGTTAAAATGTTGGAAAGGTAAACAGCCACACACACACACACACACACACACACACACACAAACTAAAAGGAGTTTATTAATGAATTCTTTGCTATAAGAAATGACAAAAATTTTATTCATGTGTTTAATACACAATAAACATCGGGTATCAAAATATCAAGTTATGACAAGATATACAACATTGATTAGTCTCTTGAAACAGGAAGAAAACTCCACAACTCTCAGCTTAATTGCTACCAGTAGGAGGATGCTCATGGGACCCACCACTATAGAACAGCAAAAGCTGGGCCTATTTGCCATTTTCTTAATTGATGTCTATATGTTAACTGATTTCATGAAACTTGACTTAAAGGATGATTTACAATTAGAGAGGCTACATACGTGTGATTACTTTGAAAATTATTTATGAACTTAAAATATACTTTGAAAGAAAACATACTACAAGCATTGGTTTAGAATTTTTGTGGAGCTCTTATTAGCATCTCCTGTAATATGATACTTTTTGCCATGTGGATGGGAAGAGGGAGGGTGGTGTAGACTGAGAAGTCAATGAGCAAGTGTGTAGATAGGAGAGTGTGTGGGAAACAACAGGGTAGCTGAAGCCAAAGAAACACAGAGGGGAGGGAAGGCACATGATGCTAGCCAGGCTGGTAGGGGTCATTTTGTGAAAGGAATTCAATGACTCTGCCTTTGACTCCTAACATCTCTGGTAAAAAAAAAAGTCAATCATATTTTAGCTGTTTACATTTTCCTAGTGTCTTTAGAACTTCCCATATTTCAGTACCAGTGAGCTATCTGTAAATATGCCATCAGTTTCAGCTAAAACAAGTACATTTAATCCCTGACTATGTTCTAGACAATTTGCTAGACAGTTTACATGTAAGATCATGCTAATTTTCATGAAAATTCTGCAAAAATTGAGTTTAGAGTTTAGAAAACTGAGGCTCAATCTGCATGTGAATCGAACCTAGCTAGAAATTCATTTTACTTTAATAATTGAGCTTTGAAGTGGCGTTTCCCCAAGTGTGTTCCACAGAGGAAAATTATGAGGAAAGAGCAATCTGTAGTCACGTAACTATGGGGACCAAACTGTCCTACATCTTTCCCTCGAAGACTCACAGTGTATTTGTGTTATTAAAGTCCTTGTGAAGTCTAAAAGAAGGCAATCTATTTCATTTTGTTTATCTGAGTATTGCACAAACTTCAGTTGACTGTCAGAGAATTTTTTATTTCTGGTAAAACATTTAACATTCCAAGAAATACTCTGGGAAGCGCTGCCTTGGCGTATACTGGGAGAACACTATTGATTAGAACTCATCTTATTTAGAACTGGAGAAATATAAACCATATTGTACGCTCTTAAATCAATCCTGTCAGGGTGAGGGTCGTGACTCATTGGTTTGTGAAATCAATTAAGTGCGTCCTAACCTGTATAAAAGAAAAAAGAAAATAGGAAGAAAATATCAGGGTTGTTGCATGCTCTACAAGTAAGTACTGAATCATGAAATTTTTACTGGGTCATAATGTACTATGCATTTCTCTCTGTGGTCATGTCCAAAAACGTCTGAAGCCACTGCTTGCCTATAAGTCACATGAATTGCTTGTTGTGTCAGGAGTTAGGTGATAAAAAAATGTCTGAATGTTGTAAAATTAACACAAAAGGGACCACTGTAACACTATGGCTAAATACATTATTTGTTATTACTTAAAATCAGAGAATTTTAGAGCTGAAATACCTCATAGGGGAGAAACTAAAATAGAGTTTTAGTGACTCGTCAAGGTCAGACAGCTGTTAGCTGGGCCTAGAACCCAAGTCTCCTGATTTGTGCTCTAGTATTCTTTTATTTGTCAGTGTGAACCGACAAAATTTTTATTTATGGAATGCTTAGAGTTACTTCTTTTTAATGAGTAAGAAAACTAGGGGCAAAGTTCAGCAAATCACTCCTGGATAGCAAGTCAATGACAGGTTACAAAAATGCTACGGGCTTTGATTGAAGGAAAAAAGTAATTTAGAGATACTTTAGTGCTGGGGTCTAATTTTAATTTCAACTAATATCTAATTAATCTTATACCCTGTGTTAATAGATGGGACCATTTAGTTATCTGGGTTCTCGTTGGCATATATAAATGTCCTGCATATACGATTTTGAGATGACTGAACACATAAAACACCAGTGAACACCAAATCTTGCGATGAGTAAGATCAAGGCTCAACCGTTACTTTACTTCTCTAGGAATAAATAATGAATCAAAGTACAGGAAACCTTCCAAACTCATACTGTTTTTACAGCAGCTATGACTTATGGAAGCATCTCATTGCAAAACAAACATCAGCTTCTCACGTTTTATTTTAGGCAGGCCTCTTCAAGACTCTTTCCAGATGAAGTCTTGAAGATTATATCTAAATTTGTGCCTCATCATTCTTCTCTCATGGTCTGTTTTTGGAAGGGTGTGTCAGAGACTGGTCAGTAGAGGTTGGAGATAGTTCCCTTTCCTCCTCTCTGCTCCCTGGAAAGCACCCACAGGTGTCTTCTACTGGGAGGCGGGCCGGGGCTAGGATGCCTGCAAACTCTTAGGTTGGTGTCATCTCCTCCCAGAAAGCTCCAGGCCACAGTAGTGGGCGGAAATCATTGATAACTTAATCTTGGAGTGGGGAAGAGGCGCTGAGGCCTGTGTACTCTGGTGATAAACGGAAGCATCTGGGTGAGTCAAAGAAGAGACGCGGTATCTTTCAAAACTGATATAAACGAATAAAGCATAAACAGGAGCTTAAGGAGGAAAGCACCCCCTCCCTCCCAAAACGTGGGAGGCGACCGGTGTCTGGAGCGGAGATCAGCGCGTCATTGAGACCTGGAAGTTCCAGGGTTTCTCTCCGGGGAGGCTTTTCCCTGGCCGGAGAACGTGGAGGTTGCAGGAGACGAATTTCCTACAGCCCAGGACCAGCCCTGGACCCTCCCCCTTCCTATAATTAACTCTGTGCGCGTCCCGCCAGGCAGGACTGGTGGCGCCCCGGGACCCTCCCCTCCGCTCCCCCTTCTGGGGGAAGCAGAGGCTCCGGGCTGGGGGGTCAAGCCTGGGCCACACGAGCTCCCGCGTGGTCCCAAACCGCGACTCCGCCGGGGGCGCGGGCCGGGCCGCGGGTGACGTGGGCGCCGAGGCGGGGGGGGCCGTCCGGGGGGCGCGGGTCGCGGGCAGCGAGCAGTCGCCCGTCCGCGAGCAACAGGAGCCGGCGAGCGGCCCACTCCTCCCGCCCCCGCCTGCCGCCGCCGCCTCCTCCTCCTCCTCCCCCCCTCGCTCCTCCCGCCCCCACCTCTGCGTGTGCGGCGGAGTCGCCGTCTGCTGCCTCTTTCTCCCGCTCCCGCTCGCTCGTCTCTCGCTAACACTCCCCCTGCCGTGCTCCCGGGAACCCCGGCGTCCTCCGCGCTCGCCGTGGGGACCGATGGTGCTCGAAACGCCTCGAAAAAGCCGCTCCGGGCAGAGATAGCTGGAAGCCCCTCGTGCCCCCCTCCCGCGCAGCCCGTGCCGCTCGCACCTTCTCGCTCCCGCACCCGGCGCGGGCGGACGGGGTGAGAAGGTGAAGGGGAGAGAACTGCAGAGCGGAGGGGCAGGCGCAGAGCTCGAATTGCATTTTCACTGAAGCAAAGCACAGAAGATTTTTTTTTTACTCTGCATTTTTTTCCCTTTTTTTTTTTATTTTAAAGAAACTTATTTTGGGGGGTTTGCTCTGGGCATTTGCTGTGCCCAGTAGTTGGAAAGTGAACTCGACTCGTGATGGTTCTCCTGTCACTTTGGTTGATAGCAGCCGCTCTGGTAGAGGTTAGGACTTCAGCTGATGGACAAGTAAGTGGAAAATAATAACAATAAAAAACTCAAACCCAACCTTTTCCCGAAAAAGTTCCTCCCCCCTCTCCCCTCCTGCTCCTCCCACCCTCCCCGTTAACCTTTGCGTTCAGGAGCGGTGTTTTGCGGGCTGGGCGCGGCGTGCGTGGCTTTTTGGGGCGGGGGTCGAATTGCACGGGGGGTCGCGACTCCCGCTCCGGGAGCTCCGGCTGTCACACCTAGGGCTTCTCCACTCTGCGGCGCTCGGAGCAATTGCTGTGACGAACGGCAGCCAGTTCGCATCCTCGCCGGGCGGTCCGGGGCGCCCCTTTCTGGAGGGCGGTCTGGGAGCTCGAATGAAGTTTAGGACGCGGGGTCCGGGGTCCCACAGCTCCGGTCGCTGCAGCCGGAGTCGGGTTCGCGGGGCTTTCTGTCCTCACTCACTCACGGCTTTTCGGGCAGCCGGAGGCTGGAGTTTCAGGAAGTCCTTGGGCCGGCCAGGGAGCGATCCAGTAGACACGTGTCCTGGGAGGACCGAGGCCGGGCTCGGTTTGACAGTTGGGGAGGGGGCCGGAGACGTTTCCTGCCCTGCGTTTTCCTGGGCAGCGGCTGGAGGCGCCGGCGCCCTCTCCCCTCCCCCCTGCACAACTCCTGGTCTCCAAAGCGAAGTTGAGAGCAGCTCTGTTTCTCTCGCCCTGCCCCCACCCTGCGGAGACTCAAGGTGAAGCCCGGTGCTGCAGAGCCGAGTCCTTGAGAAGGCTGAGCCGGTCCAGCCGAGCCGCCTGCAGTAAATCATCGCAGCACAGGGCCGGGGGGACTCGGGTACAGAATTTCTCCGTGAGTTTTTGTAGCTTCTCTGGTCTGCCTGGTCGGACCATAGGGCAACACGTAGAGAATTGTCCAGTTGATTCCTGACCTCAAATCTGATGACTTAGGCCCCCCCCCAATCCCCACCCCCCAACTTTTAGGCTTCTTTTCGCCTGTTGAAATTCAGAGACTTTCTTTTCTAATCCAGACCCAGTATGGGAGTTTTCAGAAGAGACTACTGAGTGTCAGTATTTATTTTTGCTGGCTTCATAAAAGTTAAATTAAAATTAAGACGGGCAAACAGCTCCCTTCCCCAAATTTGTCATTGAATTGGCGCACGCTCCTGTCACCAGAACCTTCTACAGACCAAGGTACAGCCTTTAGGCACCAATCCCAGTCTCCAGCGTCTCCTGATTAGCTCCTGAAAAGCATTAATGGTAGAAATAAAACGCATGAGGTGATAAGACGAAACCCAGTAACTGTTTCTTTTTCTTACTTTCCCCCCTCCTTTCCAGGCTGGTAATGAAGAAATGGTGCAAATAGGTAAGCCTTGTTCTCAGATGTCACTCTTATCTTAGTTGAAAGTAGGGAGTGAAATAAGCTAAGCAAAATATTGTTTCTGAAATTTTTCCCATTGGCGGTTCAAAAAATAATTTGTAGTCCAGAAACATTTGCGTTCTTCTCTTTCTGTTTCTGGAGGAGGGTCCCACTTTCCTCAGGCTAAATTGCAGTGATGTGAAAATGCTCCTGCAGTTGAACTTTTCTAGCATCGATTTATTACTGTCTTTGTGACAAGCCACTGGTTTGTACTCGGAGGGTGATGGAGAGGCAGGAAGAAGGTGTGGAGATGAATAAAATCAAATCATCAACTTCTGTAGCAGTAGGAGGAGCACATCTGAGTAAAACAGAAGGCAAATTGTAAGAGTGCTACAAAGAAGGCAAAAATGGGTACAGAGGATGAAGATTTTTCTATTAAGATTTTTCCTGCTTTGGGTACATCCTCTCATGACTTCTTTTATTCCATCTGCTTGAAAATAATTATCTATCATGTGCAATATACTCTTAGGACTTTTGCACATAACAATTAAAACCTCAGTATTGCCTAATGCTGTTGGGATTATTATTCCCATTTTATGGGCGAGGAGACTGAGGTTCAGAGTGTGACTTGCAACAGGTCACTCTAACGTCCATAGACTTTCTTAAAGCTGTTTAGAATGACAAATTTGTTCTGAATGCAGAGGCTGAAAGTCATCTGGCAAGAAGCCAGGCTGCATTCAAAGACTTTTTTAAATACACATTTGACTTGGATTACTTTAAAAGATAAATTTTCTTTTTGGCAGAGTATTGGTCTCTGTAAAGTCTGTGTTTGTCAAGTGATATTGTAAAGTCATCTTTTAGGATGAAGAGTTTTTATTGCTGCTACTGCAAACATAGTTACAAGTCATTGACCGGCTTGACCGTCTAAATGCGAGGCACAGTGTTAATCGCTTTATGTGTGTTGTATTTCCTTATTCCCACAGCCGCACTTTGAAGTAGGGATACTATTGTGCCTATTTTAGAGATGGGGAAAATGATGCTTGAGAGGTTGCACCACTACCTATTTTAGTAGTGCATAGTGGAGATCTACTCTTGCTAACTAATGGGGTACACCCAAGATCCAGGCTCAGAGGTGTATATATGTAGTGTGCTATATGTGCATATGTCGAAATGCTCCTTCCCGCTCAGTGCTGAGCATTGTTGGATATACCCCCTGAGCTTAGACCTCTGTAGTAAGAGCAGAACAGAAGAGAGGAGAGTGATTGAGAACTGCACTAAAAATACAGTGTCTATGAAGAGACATTAGTCATTTGTAGTGGATGGCATTCAGCCAGCCATCTATATGTATCTTTTTAAGGAAGGAATTTTTTAACCACTCCTAAACAAGTAGGGAAAAGAAAGCCAACTTATTTTTAATTACTTAAACATTTGATTACTTCAGCATCCCAACTTTTCAATATGTAAATCAAAAAGATGTTTAAGATTACCCTTTCCACCAAAGGAATATTCACAAAATCAAATATATCACTTTGATTGATTTTTCAGATAGAATCAGGATACTCTCACGTAAGAGGCGCTGGATTGAGCTTTGGTCCAGTTTTGTTTTCAAAGGGAAGAAAGTAGTACAGGTGTGCTTAAATTTGGAGGGAGGGAGACAAGCCAGCAGTATGGAAGAGAGGAGGGCACGGAACTCTTAGGTCGTACTGCTGGTGATTTACTTGCCCTCATATTCCTCTCCTTTATGGGATTTCTCTCGTTTATCATTATCGTTTTTATTACCATTTTCAAGTTGAATGAAGAGAAGAAAAAAGGTCAAAAAATAGATTTTGGCTTACAGCCTTGTGATAGAAAAACCGTAACTACCATTTGCCTTTGGATTATGGTAATTTGTATAACTCTTAAGAGGGATTTTAAAATACCAATTTAAGGAAATCTCATGTACAGTAATGAGTTTCACTCTCCTGGCCCCACCTGTGAAGACACTGCTAACCTGGAAGTTTGGTAAAATGCACTCCTGTACATATAATTTTTTTTCCTAATAACTACTTGGAGGTGCTATTTGATCAATGACACATTAGGAAAGACTAATAAGGTTTGTAGATTCTATTGATGATTGATTGCTCTACAAATTAGCTAGAAAAATTCCATGGCTCTGAATAATAAAGGGATTTGTTCGGTGCAGTTTGGATTCGGTTGAAGGGCTGCACTTGGGGATCTGGAGGGCCACATGTGGCCTTGAGGAGGCGGGTTCCCCACCCTCTGGACTCTCCCTGCTCTTTAGAACTGCTTTGGCCTTTGTCAGTTAGAAGGCGCTAGGAAAACATGACGCGTTTCAGCACCTGGCTCGCCAGCGGTGACATACGAGGCTGGGATACTGTACCAACCTGAGATGAGGCACTCACCACAATGCAGCCAGTTGTTTATCCTCCGGTGTAGCATTGGGGCCTGAGTGGGTTTTTAGTCTCATAGCATACCTAAAAAAATAAAAAAGAAAAAGAAAAAAGAAAAAAGAAAGAAATTTTAAAAAATGCTTTCTGATTAACAGCAGAGCCTTTTCTTTGATGTTCGTTCTCTCTGCCCAATCCTTAGTTTTTCACAGTGCTTGCTGATAATTCTTCCTTAAAAGCTAGCTGATGCCGCTCCCTTTCCCCCAAGCATTACATTACTGTGATGACTAGACCAAAATGACTTTTATGACTGCCCTGCCACTTTCTGCTCTTTAACAATACAAGTTCAAATGTTACAGATTGTCGGGAGTGATATCTGCTCAAGAACTATTCACGTCTATGGTAACATGTCCATTTTTCCCAAATTTTGATTTATGGCTGAGTGGCTGACAGGAGGAGGCAAAGTTCAATCCTCTGGGCTCACTTCAGAAGAATCTTCATCCCTCGTGCTCAGATGAATGCTTAGACTTATCCCTTTTTCTTTGTTATGTAACTCTTACTTTGACAGCCGTGTATGTATCCTGGGTACATTTTAAATCTATATTTGCTCCCACAGACATGTTAGGAGAAACTAGCAGCTTTTGACTGCACTTAATTTCATTTATTTCTCTGAACCAAGGGAACTGTGGCCATGGCTTTCTCCCAGGAGCATATGAAGTTACATATGCAGACTCTTGGAGAACACTGAGGCAGTATGTTATAACAGTCAGAGAGTCCTAGGTTCAAATCCCAGTTTAGCCACTTAATGAGTTGTAAGAGCTTAGACAAATGTATCAACATCGTTAAGCCTCCATTTCCTTATTTATAAAATAAGACTGCCAATTACATAGCATTGTTGTAAGGATTAACCGAGATAGTGTTTGTAAAGCTCTTGGCATAGCTGGCTGGTTTGTTGTAAATTGCTCTAGAAATGATACCATTAATCATTACACTATCTCTACAACGTGCAGATGCATAGGGTTTTTGAGTGTATCTCTTCCCATAGTTTTCACGGTGGTTGCTCTGAGTATTGCAATACACATATAGGACTTGTCACAACTTATTTGTATCAACATTTTCCCACTTGGAGTGAAGTGTGGAAGCCTTACTTCAATTTAAGTGTCTTGTCTTCCCCACTTTTAGACAGCTTTGTCTCGAGTATCAGACGGTGGTATAATTTTAGTTCCAATCTTCAACTATGACTTATAAAACTCATGAGAATAGTTTATTCTATGTACCTACATTTCTGTTCTTTCTTCCTTCCTGATACTCCAAAATTCCTCCTGTTATTTCCTTTTTGTTTGAGAAACTTCTTTTAGCCAATCTTTAAGGGTAGGTCTGTTAGAGACAAATACTTTTCATTTTCCTTAGTCTGAGAATATTTTTATTTTCCATCATTTCTGAAGAGTCGTTTCAGTGAGTCTAGAATTCATGGCTTGACAGCTCTCTCTCTCCCACCTGGAAAGTGTCAGGCCACTCCTGCCTGGTCTCCCTGGTTGCAGATGAGAAGTCTGCTGCCCTTTGGGCTGATGTCCCCTGCAGGTAAAGTGTCATGTACCTCAGGCTGCTGTTAGGACTTTTTCCCTTGTCTTTTGTGTTCAGAAATGTAATTATAATTTGTCTTTGCATGCATTTCCTTGAGTTTATCCTATTTGGGTTTTTCTCAGCTTGAACCTGTAGGTTTATGTCTTTTGTTGAATTTGGCAAATTTCAGACATACTTCTTCAGATAGACACTCTGAGTCCTGCTCTCTTTTCTCTTCCTTCTGGGACTCCAATGATACAAATGTTGGATCTTTTATTGTACTTGAGGCTGTGCTTATATAGTTTTTTTCAGTTTATTTCCCCTCTGTTGCTCAGATTGGGTAAATTATATTCTCTGTCCTCAAATTCATTGATTCTCTTCTCTGCCATCTCTACTGTACTACTGAGTCCATTTTTTTGTTGTTCTATTATCATATTTTTCAGTTCCATAATTCCCATTTGGTTTTTTTTTTTAATATAACTTCTATTTCCTTGACAAGATTTTCAGTTTTTTTGTTTGTTGCAAGATAATTGTAATTATTCACTGAAGTGTTTTTATGACAGCTGCTTTAGAATCCTTGTCCGGTAATTTCAATGTCTGAATCGTCTTGGCATTGGTGTCAGTTGATCATCTTTTTTTATTCCAGTTGTGATTTTCTTGGTTCTTGGTATGACAATTGAGTTCCTGGCATATCCTGGACATTTCGGCTGTTATGTTCAGAGACTGTGGTTCCTACTTAAGTCCTTTCTTTTAGCAGGCAGTCACCCTCTCTGGGTTTAGCAAGCAAGTGCTAGACTCCTTTTGGGCTGTGGTTCCAAGTATAATTTAATTTCCAGAGCCTTCCTCACACTGCTTTGGTCTGCTCGGCTGATCTGGTGGCACTGGGGCTCCAGCTGGTCCCTGATGGTGCTGCCTGGGGCAAGGTGGAGGGTGAGAGAAGAGGCTCTTCGGGCTGGGCCCCTGTGGTGGCAGTGCTCCACTGACCCTGGCCCTGTGAGGTCCCCTGACGGAGAAAGGAATTCTCCTGCCTGGGAGGACACAGTGCATCTGGGCTAGGCCCTCTGGTGGCAGGATCCCCCGTGCCAGTGCTTCTGGCCCCCCAGAGACCTTAGTGGGAGAGAGGGATACCAGGCTTGGTGGGCAATGTGTAGATTTATGTGTCAAATTAATTACTGATGTTTTCTAACTTAAGTTAAAAAACCCCACCTCCTTTTGTTTTCTGCGTAGTTTAAGGGATTCTCTTCATTCTGAACTATCTAGAAGATGCACTGTGTTCTCTACCGTACAAAGTTACTTGCATCAGTGGGCACAGTGGGTGTGACACTCCAGTACCCCCAGATGCATCTGACTGGCATCAAGCTTTTCTTGTTTTTGGACTTGTTTGTTTCATTTTAAAAATGTGAATGACTTTAAGCAGGCAGGCCATGATATTCCAGTTCCCTGCAGGCCCTATGCTTGCTTATTCATTCATTCCTCAAATATTTATTGAGCACATACTATATGCCAAGAAGAACTGTTCCAGGGGCTAGGGATACATCAATGAACAAATCAGATAGAAACCAAAAAACTCCCTGTGTGCAAGGCATTCACATTCCAGGATATTATATGTTACTGCTTTGTTCCTGCCTAGTTGTACCTGCTTTCTTCCCTGCCTGCTGTGGGCATCTGAGGCTGTTCTGAGGAAGGAATGTGAGAGGATCTAGGGTCTCTTAGACTAATTTTAATAGTTTTTTACTCCATTGTTTTCTTTTCTTCATTACTGAAAGTACTACACCACATAAGAAGAGAGTATAAAGGAATCGCCAATACATTGGCTTAGTAGAAACATTTTAATAAGAAAAATGACTAGGTGGTGTTGACTTTCAAAACATTCTTGAGAGATGCTTTTTGGAGGTGATGTGTTCTCTGACGTCAGGATGGCAGTTTCAAAGCCGGAAACTATTTACTGAAGGAGAGTGGTGTAAAACACCAAGGGATATCTCCGAGCCAGTGTAGACCAAGAAGACTATATCCTAAGATGAAATCTTCCATGTGGAATGTTGGGATGTGGTAAAAAAAAAAAAAAATATCTAAGCTTAGGGCTGCATAGAGTCTCAGAATCACAAAAGCCATTTATAATTAGTTTTAGGAAGAATTATTTCACATAATGGGTATTAGACATTATCCCAAGCAGTTAAACTGCCTAAAAACATCAAACCATACGAAAATCATACGATGAAGGTTTTCAGTAGGGTTAATGGATGAAATTTCCTTAATTGTTCATTAAAGAGAGGTTAATGAATGTGCCTTTCCAGGTCTCTGTGGTGGAACACGAGGGTTTCCCACTGAACACCTAGGGGTGCCCCGTCAGAGACCCTACACATCCGCTTTGTCACATGTCCCAGCTCAGGCGGGGGGATGGCGCCCGTGTCCAGCTGTAGCCCAGAGCCGCGGGAGCACCCCCTGGACAGTGCACTGCAGAACAGCTGCTTCTTCCATAAGATCCCCCTGAATCTGAGTCTTCGCTTTCATCAATTATTCCTGAATCCTTTACTGATGAAGTTAAAGGTTTGGATTATACTTATCTTATGAGGCAAAATGAGTTCCACATCTGCCACTTCCTAACTGGAGGAAGCAGACACGTCTCAGACTTGGCCTCCTCCCTCGGCAATCCAGGGTTCCAGGCACCGCCCGGCTTCACTTGTGCACACGGCACAGGAGGCAGAGGGTGCCACAGTGCCTTGTGAAATCTTATGCTCTTATTTTTGGAGGCTGACGTTCTTTTCTCTGCATTCATGGTACTTACACACGCTCCTCACCTTCCCTCACCTCCCAGCAAGACACCGTGCTCACCTGATGAGTTCTACTGTTTCCGAATACATCATATAAGGAGATTTGGATTCCATGGGGCCTTGTTCCATTGCATTTCCACACTCAATGAATGACAAAGCTGCTTCCGCGTAGTTCAAAGCCTTTCCAAACTTTTCCACCTGATCAACAGAATTAATAAGTGATTTCCTTAACAAGAGTTTTTTTAAGTGGCATTGTCACATAGTTTATATGCTATTTGAGAAAGCCAACTTTTGGACTTCCAAAATCCTGTGAATGAAGCTGGGAGAACAAAGAAATAAGATACTTCCTTCTCTAGTTATTTTCTCAAGTTGCTACTGGTTTGGAGTAAGTGAGTAATGCTTACATACAGAATTTACCAAACTCATGTGACAACTGCCAATCCACAATACTTAGAAGTTCATGGCAGCTCTAATTTCCTAATTTCTGTTTCCCTCTTTCTAATCCCTAATGGTTTGGCAACTTGAGGCCTCGTCCTTTCATGCTGTGCTAAACATCCATCGAAGTTGATAGGTCTGGTTCCATGGCAGAGTTTTCATACTTTTTTTGGTACACTCCAACTTGGATGGTTCCAGGCTGTGGTTATTATTTTTTCACTACCTGTGACATTTACATCTCCATGCCTTCCTCTCCTCAATTGTTTTTTCACTAATAGTTAGGACCTCACTTAAGAGTGAGAGTGAGGAGAAGAGAAGAGAGGAGATAAAACCCGAGGTGCTATTTCAGCCTTGCCAAATGGAACACAAAGTTGAAAATTAATAATAAAAACGATTTTTTTGAATTATCTGCAGTTGTCTGAATTTCTGTTAATCTTTCCCCACATCAGCAAGGATAACCACGAATCAGTTTTATATTCTTAAATTGTCAGAAATCTAAATTTACATATCAAGTTCCTGGTTCCATACAATTCTACTCTCTCTAGGTAAATGTATATTCTAACTCTGGATGGCAAAGTCTCCCCAATTTTCAAGTGACTCACTCATCAATCAAAACATAGAATGACACACATATTCTGAATACTATTCTAAGCCTTGTCACTGAAAAAACAAAAACAAAACTTCATTAGTAATGATATCTTAGAAAACAGAAATGCAGAACAAAATTCATTAGCAAATCAAATTTTTAAGCTCCTTATAAACTTAACAGGCTATAAAGCAATATTTCTTGGCAACACTTTGAGATAAAGGAAGTCATTTCATTCAGTTAAGTGTTTCCTAAAGCATCCAATTCTGTGGTATGTGCACTTGACAAACAAAAGCTCCTTCCAGGAACATTTAATACGTTTGGAGAGAGGAAATGTGGACCTACAGGATAGTTCCAAGTGCAAGGCAGTCTGTGATTAACCAACACAACACGAAGCAAGGAGCCCGGTGCAAATGAGATGGTGGGAAGGGAGCAAGTGGTGGGGCCACAGAGGCTGAGACCGCTGCAGGGAGGGGACCTGAAAATGATACCGGGAAGGAATCCTAGGTTTTACCGGCTTTGGGGAGCATGCTGAGGGTGTTGAGTGCGAAGCTCCGCAGGTGCAGAAGCTCTGAGGTGTGCTTAGAGGCTAGTGGGGGTCCGGCCCGGCTGGAGCAGAGGATCTCTGTCTTGGGAAATGGTCAACAGGAAAGGTAGGGCTGGGCAAGATGACAACAAATGAATAAGGCCGAAGACCTTAGGGGATGGATTCAGGTAGAAGATCTCATCCTGTTTAAAAATTTGATGCTCTTCTCTAATAGTGGCCATGCATCAGCTTCTTCAGATGACCAGAATTCCCCACCAGATGTGGGACTGTGTGGACAAGAACCGTACCTTCCACTACTCTTCTCTGTTTTCTGATACCCAGGGGTTCTTTCCCCCGCCCCAGTGCTCCCAGGCAGTGGTCTTCATACAAATAAATGTCTAATGAACACCATCTGTAGCACTGGAAGAGGGGCACTGTTACGGTTTAAACATCTTCAATATTCTGAAAGTCATTTGAAATGCCTTATCCATTTCCAGCACCTGACTCATCTCAGTTGAGAACAGTGGAGGGAAAGAGAACTGAAATTACTAGGTAGGAAGGAGTCCCTTTAGATGAGACCTTAAGATGGAACGACTACATGATCTCTTGGAGAAAAAAACCCAGAAGTTTTCTATCTCTTGCCTGAGAGCTTCAAGCTTTCCACAACGGGAGATTACCCAAGTAAGAAAAGTTATTCTTTGAAAACATCAAATCATGGTGACTTTAGAGTCTTATGTGCAGATAATAGTCTCTGTGTTGTACAGCTGCAGAAGCAGCATTCATTTCGGTGGATACACATGAAGAACACAAGTGTTTTTGGAAAGGGATTTGATCCTGGGACCAAGCTAAGGGTTGGCAAGGCTAACAAGAGAGAAAAATGGAAATCTAGATTTTTTTTTTTAGAGGAAAAAAAATACTACCACCCACTGACTCCACTGGCTCTAGTTACCATTCAAACCTTAGGACTAAATTGAAATATTCATTTATCCAGGACTTCCTCCCAGTCAGACATTATTGGATGGAGTCATAATTTATTGGGCTATGAACACTTGATTATATAAACATTTTTCCATTTAACATACCCAGCCATCCCTGTAATAGATTTTATAATTACCCTAGCTATATTGCCCCAATGATGAGTTGCAGTATGAACATAATTTGGAAGAATATATCTGGAAAGAAAAGGGTCTTACCATTGCATCTGCTTTATGCTTCATTCGTTTAGCTTCTTGCATAAAATAATCTGCACTGCGAGGCCTACAAGGAGGGAATGATACTAAATGTCATTATTGCTTAAGTGCATGATCTTTTGAAAATATTCTTTCCTTTCACTCAAACTTATAGCCCAATTTAAAAACTCTGTTTAATGTGGAATTAAGTATTTTTTCACCTTGCCAAATGACTGCCTATATGTAAATAGTGACTGCACTATTATTTTTCTCTTAAGTTAGCAATTCTAAACACACTCAATATATGCTGATATCTTCATTTATGGTGGCTTTAACATAGTCCCATGGTGCCTAATTTGTGAATCATATTTTTTACTGTACGGTTAAGAAAAAAAGTCAAAAACTTTCATTTTATACAATATTTACATAAAGCAATCCCTTTTAATGTAAAGATTGTAAATATACCTCATAGTAATTGTATGGATATGCATGGGTGAGTATATTTATGTATCCTGATGAAAATAAGTGTCATTTACATGCTTAAGTAGTACCTAGTGTTGTGTATATATATATATTAAATTATTTTAAAGCCTCACAGTGAAAAATGAAAAAAGGTAATGTATGATTACATTCCAGTTGTAATGAAGTTAACTGTGAAATGATGTCTACCTTGTAACAATGCAAACATGGCATGTATCCTCTAGAGTTTTGATTAGCTAGCTGGTAAACATTAAGAGCAGACATGTGCATTATTAAAGCAATAACCCTGGCCACTGCTGACTGCCAGAGAGGAAGGTAATTCATCCAGAGACTGATCTGAGTGTGCATAATGACCCCAAGTTACACTAAGCTACTTCTCAGATAGTATCTTTAAAGTGCTTAGTCTAATAGATTTTTTTTAATTCTACATCCTTTAGGTACCATCAACACAAACTTTATGTAATCAATAAACTTGACCTATTCATGAATATCAAATATATGCCAGGACTCCCTGAATCGGAGCTACGATGTAAGCAGTGATATTAATCATGCACTGTTCAACCTATTGTGATGTGCTTATTTTGAACTGCCTTATTTCGGATTCTAATGAACCTTTTGCCTTACTCTAACATTAGGTAGTCAGAGCATTCATTTCTCCAAAGAGGTCAAAATGCTTAGCAAACAATGCATACCGTGACGACGACATTGTGATGTAATCAATCAGTCACGTAAACAAACAAACCAGACTCATAGCAAATAATTAGTTTCAGGTAAAAAAAATCACTGCTGTCAGAAAAGGACCTGGTTTTCTGTCTCTTACTTCTCTATAAAATATTGTTAATACTGCCATGACCTTCTGGACTATTTAATTTCTCTAACAAAGAAATGAGGAAAACAGCTCTGGGATTTCCTTAGTGTGCAGAGTGAAATCCCAGCCTCTGCCTCTTCTGCCCTTCACTCGTCTTTCCCCCACCCAGGCCCAGAACCTTCCATTCATCTGGGTGGCTCTACCACTGGGGGGCGAGGCCTGAGATCTCCTTCACGGGAGGGCCCTGTTCCTCCAGGCTCTCCTTGTTTTTTCTTTTTTCTTTCTTCTGTTCCTTCTCTTTTTCCTCTCCTCTTCTTTTCTTCTTTTTTTTCCTTCCTTTTCTTTCCCTCCCTCCTTCCCTCCTTTCTTCCCTCCTCTCTTTCTCTCCTTCCTTCCTTTCTTCCTCCCTCCCTTCCTCTCTCCTTTCCTTCTTTCTTTTCTTTCTTTCTTTTTAAACCCACTCTGCAGTTGCTGGGACCAGCTCTGCTTTCTCTAGTTCATATCCTACATGCCCAAACCTCCTCCATTTGAACAGCTTTTTAGTTGCCTTTAAAGGTTGTTTTCCTTCTTTGTCGACATACTATCTATTTGGTCTTTGATTCCAACTCTGGTAATTTACATTATTTTAATAAACTTTCTTTTGTAGAGCAGTTTTAGGTTCATGGCCATATTGAACAGAAAGTACAAAGAGTTCCCATTTTCCCTCCCTGCCATCCCAGTCTCCATCACTGTCAATATTCCGAACCAGAGTGGTACATCTGTTACCATCAAAGAACCTACACGGATACATGATTACCACCCCGAGTCCACAGTTTACGTTAGGGCTCACTCTTGATGCTGGACGTTCTGTGGGTTTGGACAAATCAATAATGACACATATCTGCCATTATAATGTTACACGGAGCAGCTTCACTGCCCTAAAATCCTCTGCATTATTTTTTCTTCGTCCTTTTGCTTCATACTCTAACACGGAAGACCAGACTTGACCTCAAGCCCAAGCTCGGATCTGACAAGCTTGGGCTTCAGATAGGCCCCGGAGCCCATTTATTCTGGAGGACAATCCAGGTGTCTCCATCCATGTCTCCCTTGTCACCAAATGCTATGAATGCTTCTTTGTAAACATTCCTCATTCTTCTCAATGACCATGTGCTACCACCCAAGCCCGGGCTCTACTCACCTCTCTGGTTCCTTGGCCTCTAGTCTGACCCTTTGACCAATGTTTGTAAGACATGTCTTTCACCACATCGTCGTCCTGCTCACAGACCTAAAACCAATCTTCAGGGCCTACATGACCAAATCTCAGTTCAGGTCCCCAGTAGTCTTGCCTAACTGTATCACTTATTCACCAAGGCCCTCGACCAAAGTCAGCGGTGGTTTCTACGATGTCCTGGTAACATGCCACGCCTGACTTAGACACTCTGCTCCTCTTTTGCCCCAGCTGGAATATTTTTCCCTCTGCTCATTCACGGAGTGCTCATTCACTGAGGGCCCATGATGAGCCCAATGTTACCACCCCTCAAATTCTACCACCATAATGCCTTCCAGGTAGCTTCAATCCATGCTCATCTCTGTCCTTCCTGATATCACATAGAACTTCCTGTTTACACAACATTTCTGGGTATTTAGTTACCTTCTGAGCTGTACTGGGCTACACTTTATTGCATGTGTGCAACTTGGTGGCTGGTACGGTTTCAGCAGGGACTATGCTGTGATCTTCCCCACTCAGTAGTTTTAGGCACATGATAAAGGTAAACAAATCCCTCTTGAATGATACTGAATTCACTTTGAGCTTAGAAAAGAGTGGTGCCTTCTGATGGGGTACAGCATCACAGCCAATGAGCCAGAGAGTGTCTCCATGGCAACCGGAAATTCTCCACATCATTATCTGCTCCACACTCTGGTATATAAGTTTGGTCCTTGTTTTCTTGCCCTGTTTTGTAGACCTTGTCACTAACAGATCATCACTTCAAATGCATCTCATTTTCATTAAAGGATTCCTTTGGTAATAAGCTGTGGCATCTTAATTTTCACCAGGTTTCTGGGTGACCCTTACGGATGGCAGTGGCTCATAATTCCTTATACGGGATCCTTAATCAACACTGTTTTTATCAGCAGCATACGAACATGTTTTTTTCAACCTGATACAGAGGCTGAGTCACAAACTCTCACCATATAGTGCACGTGGATAAGTAACACACCTAATTTTCTGACCATATCACAGCAGCTACAATAGTAATCCGAGATGCTCATAGAAAAGGTACCATCTGGAGGCCATTTACGAACACATTTGTTAGAATTCTCATCTTTGCATATAATGGAGGACTCACTATAATGAGTCACTGAAGATTGCCTTGAGGATTGGCCCATTTTCTCCTTTCAGGTGATTTCCAGTGCCAGGCTTCCAGATCAGATCATTATAAAGCCAATGGGACCAATGGGATGTCACCTGGAGCGTCCTGCATGGTCGTGAATGCACGCTATCACAAAGACATCCCTTCTGACAGCAATGTGCAAGTCAGTGGGAAAAGTAAAATTGCTGTCACCACTGTGGCAGTTATGGAATATGATATAGCAAAGGTACTAAAAGGAAAATCTAATTATCTCAATGTTCAAATAGGTTTTTCTTCTGATCTTCTATTTTCTTTTTTACGTGGAAAACCTAGAGTTTTTGTTTTTCATTTATGTAATAAAATCCTTCACATTGTTTCTCACAGTGATGGTATTTTATGATGATACAAGAGCAAACCTAATAAAAGGTCAATTAAACATTAAACGGTGTATCTTGGGCTCTTCAGAAATGGGGCTCGAGTGATCTAAAAACCAGAGCTCAGCCGCGTGCGTCTTCGTTGTAAGAGCTCTCTGCAACAAAAGCAATCTGAGTACTTGATCCAAATAGAATGTTTTCTTTTCTTCTCCTCACCCTCCCACCACCCTGCAAACACATGGCCTTGGTTCTGAGCAGTAACAGGGCTTGAGCGACCCCAGTATTCCTTCTGGCACAGGAATAGTAAAGCAACCTTGCTTTTTGTTCTCCTTGTGGCTGAGATAGAGTTGAATGGTCTCCCACAGAGAGGCTGGCAGACTTCTTTCTGTAATTTCTACCTCTGTGAAATGCCGCCCCTCGGCAGAGCCAGCCTGTTTTGTGAAAACTGGCAGGGATGAGAGCTCAATGTGTTTGAACAAACAGGTTCCTCAGCACAGCAGAAATTGGATGATTTTCTTAGGGAAGTTGAAATCCAAATCAGACAAATAGGCAACTGCATACCAAATGAATTCATCATCTGCTATCCGATATGTCAGCTTGTCATTTCATAAACCCCAGAGGTGTTACTGTGTCCCAAGCTTTGAGCTACTTTCTCCAAAAGGAAAAAGCTTAAGAAATTAAGTAATTATTTTTAATATGCAGAGTAAGTGATCACTACCGATGGGGGCACTTCAGAGTCAGGGACTCTGGGAAGCTAGTGCTGGCTTTGTAGGTACTTCCCCAAGGAAGCAGGTAGATTGCATTTAGACTCAGAGAGAGCTTTTATATGCACAACCTTGATGCTGGCTGGGACCGGAGTCCCTGGAGCCTGGCTTTCCAGAAGCACGAGCCGTCGTTCATTGCGTTTGTTGCTGGCCATACTCTCCTGCATGCGATCGCTTCTCCCTTGGCCACGCGAGGAAAGCTGTGTGTGCTTTCCGGACACGCCGGCTAAGCAAGGCAGGTTTTTGTCATTTAGTCAAAAGCAACTTTCTGGTGAAATGGAAAATGACCAATGTGATGGTTGTTCTTCTCTGGGTGTGACATTTAAAATGAAATAATTTTACAAAATTATTTTATTACTCTAAAAATGATCAGAGATTTCAATCTGGGAGATCTGAATGTCCTTGACCGCCCCTCCAAAAGCCTACTCCTTTCTCTCTCTCTCTCTCTTTTTGTTTTGGTCAGAACAAAACAAGGACGTGGCCTTGAGACAGGGATTTCATAATGGGAAAAATTCCATATGGAAAACAAGAAAGGCTTTCTAATGGTTTATCAGGAAAGTGCAAAGGTGGGGGCCAGCTTTGAAGTCACTGGAAAGGGAGGTCCCTTGGAAGAACAGTGCCCACTGCATCCCCCAGGAGGGTGCTCCTGGTGTCCTCTGACTAAATCACGCTGCCCGATATCCAACCCTTTACCTACGGGAATCTTCCCCTCCTCTATGAAATTAAAATCCTTTTAGCTATGAGACTGCTGTGCGTAATTACATTACAAATGTCAAGTCCCGCTTCCTTCCTCCCAGCCACATTTCACGTGCCACGGCCTTCAGCGACTCCATGGCCGAGGCAGTCTTTCCTCAGTGCTGGGAGGTTTAGGAAGCTGGGCTCCTGTTATCGGCGCCACAGGGACAGATGGGACGTTTGGTGGCTTGGCTGATCGTGACTGACTCTGCCGTGTGAAATATGGGCAAGAGACAGCATGTCCTCCAGGGAGCAGCCGGCAGCTCTGGCGCCGGGGTTTGCTGGCGTCCCAGCACAGCAACACGGCCGGCGGCAACAAGGAGCTTCATTCTGCAGCCAAGCATTGCACCACTACGCTCCGTTTGGGACTTCTCCACCGAGGCCTCCATGACACAGTTGTTCTCTCCCAATTTTCCCTGGCCAAGAATTCCCTTGTCACTAATTATGACACCAAGTAATTTCAAGTTCATGGCTTTTCACTAATAAGATCAGTTTCTAGGCTTCAAGTTGAATTAAGCGTTGTCATTCATTGACATAAATTCTTACAGGTTTTTTTTTAAATGAAAGTTTGGTAACCACACCAGTGTCACTTTAATACTGTGGCTGTCAAGCAGTGAATGTCGTGCATTTGCTAAATGTCAGGGGAGGAGGTGAAGTCACATTGTCACCAGTCTGAGCTTGCAACTTATGAAGAACACGCTGACCTGGATCACATTTTTAAAATAAGTGTTATTCTGTTCAGTTCTGTCTGTATCCCAAAGGCAAAAACTGGTACCTGTTTAATTGGTAAGTAACATAGGAAAAGGAGCTTGGAAGTCCATGAATTTACATTTATGTGCATGTAGATTCCTTATATTCATAGAAAAAGAAAGGAAAAATGCAGGCACTCCCCTCGGGAATGTTATTTATAATTCAGCTGGGTTCATTCACCACTTGTTATTGAGAGCCCACTGGATTCAGCTGTTGTCTGAATTGCATGTTTATTCAACCATTAGCTAGTATTTATAATACAAAAAGATGAGTTTACTTTTTTAAAAAAGCTACACGATGCGGCTTTAAAAATTAAATGACAGTGTGGCATCTGTTACTTTTTGGATCAGTATAACTGGATTTCCATCAACTGTCAATTACTTTGGTGCTAATTATCTAGTCCTCTCTTTCATTCCACCGGTGGCCTCTCTTTGGTCATTTTACTGCTTGTTGACACCCTTAGTGAAGGTGAGTGACAAGGAAAGTGACAGGAGCTGAGATCCTCCTCTGTCAACGAGGTTGCTGGTGAAGAAGCTGGCACAGAATAGAGGAGGAAGAGGAGGAGGAGGAAGAGGAGGAGGAGGAGAAAAATGAGTTTTAGTGGTCCCAGGAAACCTTCCTGGGGAGGCCACCTTTGTGCTTCCCTCTCCCCTGAAGAACTGAGAATTAATTAATCATTGTATCTTAGCACTTGTCCCTATACTTGGCACTTACTTAAATGCTCAGTACATACCACCTGAACCCGGGGACATTTTACACAATTTCAGGTGACATCCTAGCCCAGTGATCTCTTGAGGGTTGTTTATTTTTACTATAAGAGACAATGCCATTTTTACTTTTCAAGTTTGAGGAATCTTTCCACAACTTTCTTAGTTCAATGGCTGAGCAGTTATTTGAGTTGCATGTTTATTTTACTGTTATGGATTTTAAATCAGTTGGGACACATGGCAATCAGAATGCAACATATCTCTCTCCATATGATGGTATGCAAGAGTGCTTTTTTTATCCTATTATATCTCTATCCGTAAAAGGAGAAACAGTTTTATTGTAGCTGTCAGCCAGAAAAATTATCCATATTGCTAATGGGAGGAACGAATGATAACAGCCTCTTCGTTCATACAAATAGTGACAAAATTATATTAGCCTCGGCCCTAGCAGATTGAGAAACATTTCCTCTTGTAAATAGTCCAAGGATCTGCAGATTGAAGTACAATCATTTGGTTGTTGCCATTCTTGACTTAGCTTTCTGGTCCAATACACTGGAAAATTCCTTGCATTTAAATTTTCCATGTATGTTTGTTATGTATCTGTATCTCTATCTATCTATCTATATATGAAATGCTCTTAAAACCATCTATTGCAAGTGTTTGGTGTTTTGAGCACCTCAGTCTAATACTCCTGTTTGATCATGTTGTTAGGTTAGGACTTCTAAATGCAAATTTTCATGTTTTCCTTATATATCATTCTAATCTCCTGTTTTTACAAATATTAAAGTTCACTTGAGGCCGGGCGCGGTGGCTCATGCCTGCAATCCTAGCTCTCTGGGAGGCCGAGGTGGGTGGATTGTTTGAGCTCAGGAGTTCGAGACTAGCCTGAGCAAGAGCGAGACTCTGTCTCTACTAAAATTGGAAAGAAATTAATTGGACAACTAAAAATATATAGAAAAAAAAAATTAGCTGGGCATGGTGGCACATGCCTGTAGTCCCAGCTACTCAGGAGGCTGAGGCAGGAGGATCGCTTGAGCCCAGGAGTTTGAGGTTGCTGTGAGCTAGGCTGACGCCACGGCACTGACTCTAGCCTGGGCAACAGAGTGAGACTCTGTCTCAAAAAAAAAAAAAAAAAAGTTCACTTGAACAATTTATACCACCGAACCCTAATTATCAACGTAGTTGGCCAACTGATTGCACTCCCATTACATGCCCCC
>CAUYSK010064541.1:0-29271 GCA_963575035.1 Avahi laniger | reverse complement strand
TTTTTTTTTTTGAGACAGAGTCTAGCTCTGTTGCCCAGGCTAGAGTGCAGTGGTGTCAGCCTAGCTCACAGCAACCTCAAACTCCTGGGCTCAAGCTATCCTTCTACCTCAGCCTCCCGAGTAGCTGGGACTACAGGCATGTGCCACCATGCCCGGCTAATTTTTTATATATATATTTTTAGTTGTCCAGATCATTTCTTTCCATTTTTTTTTTTTTAGTAGAGACGGGGTCTCGCTCTTGTTCAGGCTGGTCTCGAACTCCTGACCTTGAGCGATCCACCTGACTCAGCCACCCAGAGTGCTAGAATTACAGGTGTGAGCCACCGCGCCAGCCCCTACTTCCTGTTTTGACTTACTCATTGAACATTCATTCATTTACTTACTCATTGAAATAAGCTCTGTGGAAGGCACCATGTTTGGCAATGCATAGAGATGACAAAAGTGAGTAAAATCCAAATCCTAACCTCAATTTGCTTAGGATACAAATCAATTCTATATTAGATTAACTCAAATACAATTAGGAGGGTAAATGTATACCACCCCCATCAAAAAAGGGGAAAAATCTAAAATGGTCAGATAAATGGCTAGGTTTTTTTGGAAAGTTATCTAATAAAAATATAATATGTGCCACAAAGATGAGCTACACATACATATGTATTTTAAAACTGCCTAGTAGCCACACTAAAAAAAAGAAACAGAGGAAATTAATTTTAACACTTATGCACATTTTTATACAAAGTATTATCATTGCAACATTATTAATAATTTTTTAAATACTAAGTCTTAGAAATCTGGTACATATTTGAGACTTAGAGCAATTCTCAATTTGTAGCACCCATATTTCAAGTGCTCAATAGCCACACGTGCCTAGTGGCTACTGTGTTAAACCGCAGTTCTAGGCCATCCTATATTACTCAATAAACAATGATTTATGTGAAAATTCACATCTATTACTTCCCAAGGGTACAGCACTGAGCAACATTAAATGACTAGAGAGCAATCTTACTTACTGAATTCGTGCACCACCCACAATTTGGCCCTGCTTGTATACATTCTCCACATGATTTGGCATTTGCTTTTAAACATCTATTTTCATCTGTCAGGAAAAAGAAAGAATAGAACACTTTACTTGACATTTCAGAGAGAAATAATAAAAAACCAGGATCATAATGACAAATAATGCAATGTATATATAAATATTAAATATAAACACTATGACTTAGTTACCAACTGAACTAAACCTAGCCCAAGGATGCTATGGCGTTGGATCACTTTGGCACTGAAATTCACAGAGGGACACGTTAATAGTTATCTTTCTTGTCTTCTATATCAAAGACTAGATCCTTTTCTTTAAAGCTGTAATTTCAAATTCTATCATTTTGGATAGTCACTGATGTCATGAGTTTTCCTATAACAGAGTAAAGAATTATTTCTTTATATTTGACATACATTGCCACACCCACAAGAATCTTCAGCAGAGCTTTCAGAAGGAGCAAACTTAGCAAACCTAAGGGAAAACTTAGGTTTTCTCAGGAATCTAACTGGTCAAAGAGCAATACAAAGTACTGAAATGACAACGCAACTAGGAAAACTGTTTTTTTTTTTTTTTACCTGTTTGGCCGAACACATAGCAAACTGAACTGATCAGTCCAATCCAGAAAATTAGTTGTAAATTCATCTGAAATATAAAATATGCATCATTACATTACGAAAATAAAGAGATAAAATAACAAAATGCATCCAATAGAAAATGCTTTCCCCACCTTACCTTCTGTTGATTTTGTAAACATGATGTCTCTCTATTTCTCTCCACGCCCGCCTTGCCCCCCTCTCCTCCCTAGCTGGTTACCTTACCTCTTAAGTGAGGTCTTAAACCAACATTAAGTTGTTTTCTTAATGAAAACAACTACAGCACAGTTTAACTCCATGTAATTTTTTTTCTTGGTAAATTTCCTTTAAAAAGAAGAAAGTTCATCGAATTGCATGTTAACACTGAGTATTTCTTTTAAAGACCTCCACCTGCAAGGGCGTACATTCGGGCTGCTACTCCGCTACCTCAGGCAGGGTGCTCTAAATTGTGCTTGAAGCACCCCTGCAATATTTGAAATCCTCTGTTCAGCGATGGCTTCCCAGAGAAAAGAGACAAGCAGGACATGTATAGTCATCCACTTTGCAATTGTGCTCAGATCAGCAAGTTCTGTTGTGCCTGAGCTTACGGTTTTGCTTACACATCTCTGTGACTGCAACAAAAGCTGAGTGTCACGCGAGTACGAAATGTCTAACGATTCACCTTTTATGGCCTGCCTAAAAGGTTTAACGTGTAATAAATCCATACAGACTATATTCTAAGCAAGTCAATAATGTTATCAATTCCAAAGTTCTGACTAAAAAGACCTGGAACGTTAGGACTTCTGGGGAAGTGCATCGCCGTGATGAATGAAGCATCTGGCAGCTTCCACACCAGCGAACGGAGCATGTGCTCCATATATGGACTCGTGTTTCTTTGGGCTACCGCACAGGATGTCGTAATGACCACTAGAATGCCTTTGGAATCTTCCAAAATATCATACAACTCAGAGAATCACCACTAAGATGGTTATTAGGTAACAGAAAACGTTTCCCAATATTCCGAGGCTATATAGCTTTAAAATATCACTTTAAATGCCGCTGTCCTTCTCCTTCTATAAACCCGGACAAGCCAAAGATCAACCTTCCCAAACCCTCTGGAAGAGCTCCAAACACAGACGCAGGCAAAACAAGGCTTCACTGTGGAAGAACAGCTGAGAGAAGGGAGACAACAGCTGGAAACAACTTGCAGACAGATGTCAACTCCCCTGTGACCAGCAGGGCACTGGCAAGAGACAGAGAGGCCCTGTCACACTGGCTGGTGACGTCCGTAAGGCCCGGCTTTCTCTCAGGGAAAGGGAGGGCAACAGAAAATGACAACAACTAAGAAAACGGAAGAGCTACGAGGACAAGGAGGCTTAGAAGAGACCCCCGTGAGAAGCGGCTGTGAGGGAAGCAGGCCACAGAGAGCTGGAGAGGGAAGAAGTGACAGGGAAGACTCCATGGCCTCCCCCATCAGTCCCGACATCCCGGGAAGGTACTGGAAACCCCCAGGGCAGCACTTCTCCAAGCCACCCCGCAGGCTGGCTGACCTGGCGCCCAGCCCAGGCCTAGAAAGCAGTCTCTGTGGCGGGGCCCAGGCTCCAGGTGATTCTTCACTGCAGCTGAGAAAATGTACCCTACCGAGTTTCCCACCCCTGGGTTCCACATAAGACAGCTCAATATGGGAGACAACAGGGAAAGGTGCCTTTCAGATACTAACTTAATCCTAATCCTCGTCTCCACCTCATAAAGATCTCGAAGTAGTTGTCTACACTGGTATCCGCTTCCTAACCACCTCCTCGCTTCTCAATCTAGCAGAGTCAGGCAGTGTTAACAACAGAGATACCTTTTGAGAAATGAGTCTTTAAGGGATTTCGCTCGTGTGAACATCCTAAAGTGTAACTTGCACAAATCTACATTTGTGTACACAAACCTACTGCATACCTACACTCTATGATTGGCCTCCTGCTCCCGGGCTGCAAACCTGCACAGCAGGTTACTGTACTGAATACTGTAGGCAGCTGGAACACAATGGTGAGTATTTGTGTATCTAAACGTAAGAAGGCACAGTAAAAAGTACCTAGTATAAAAGATTTAGAAATGGAACACTTGTATAGGACCCTTACTATGAATGGACTTGCAGGAGCGGAAGCTGTTCTGGGTAAGTGAGTGGTGAGTGAGTGCGGAGGCCGGGTCGTTCTGTGCACCGCTGTGTGCTTGATAAACACTGTACTGGACACTCAAGCTACACTAAATTCATTTAAAAAATTCTTTCTTCGATAATTAACCTTAGCTTACTACAATTTTTTAACTATAATCATTTTTTTAATTTTTTGACTCTTTGATAATAACACTTAAAACACAAACACATTAGATGGCTGTACAAAAATATTTTCTTTATCTTATTCTATGAGCTTTATTCTATTTTTAAAATTTTTATTATTTTCTTTCTTTTTAAATTTTTTTGTTAAAAACTAAGGCACAAATACACACATCAGCCTAAGCCTGCAGAGGGTCAGGATCATCAATATCACTGTCTTCCACTGCACATCTTGTCCCACTGGAAGGTCTCCAGGGGCAATAACGTGCATGGAGCTGTCATTTCCTATGATAATAACACCTTCTTCTGGAATATCTCCAGAAGGACCTGCCTAAGACCATTTTACAGTTAAATTTCTTTAAATAAGTAGGAGTACACTCTAAAATAATTAAAAGTACATTAAATACATAAGCCAGTAACAGTCATTTATTATTATTATGTACTGCACATAATTGTATGTGCTAGACTTTCACAAGACCTGCAGTGAAGTAGGTTTGTTTACCCCAACATCACAACATACTGGCAATGCTAACGGTATGATGTTACAAAGTCACCAGGCCACAGGAATTTTTCAGCTCCAATATAATCTTATGGGACCACCGTCGTATATGCAGGCCATTGTTGACCAAAACCATCATTACGCGGCACATGACTGTATAAGCGGTGTCCACTCCCCTACCATGCATGTGATACTGCCCTTGCAGAAGACTCTTTCCAGGTCTTACCTAACTCTCCGCATGCATTCATTCATAAGTTTCTTGACTGCCTACAATATGTACTTGAAGGAATACATCAGTTTAGTCCCCCAAAATTTACACAAAGCAACATTTAATACTATTAATCATTCTTTCTCAACACACTCTATTCCCTTGGTCTCTACTGGTTTCCCCCCTACCTTTCTAGAGGTTCTTCCTCAGGCGACATGTTAGGTTTTGTACCATATCTGGAAATACAAAGGTCACTATCTCAGGGAACCTTCAGTTCAATTCAAAGACAAAAACACAAATAATGAAAACATGACATGATGAACAAGGACACAGTACACTGAGGACACTGAAATCTGTCCCCACAAGTTCAGAGGCTTCATGAGATGGCGATGTTTTAGCAGAATTGAAGACAAGTGGGGAGATTTTCCAGGCAAAAGGTCTGCACATGCATAGCCATGAAGTCCTGGGAAGAATTAGAATAACTTCTTCCTAAGTCTTATTTTTAAACATATACATTTGGATGCCTCTCCCTACCCAACTGCAAATTGAAATTTTTTGTCTCACGTTTTCTCTCTTTATAGACAAAAGATTAGAAAAACATATTTATATGTTTTTGTTGTTATATCTTGTTGGGGGGATAATGAGTGATTATTTTGTCTAATAATTTTCCATAAGTATAAATTATATTATTTTAAAATCTTAAAACATCATAAAGGCCAAAAAGAATCTTGAAGTTCTTAAGTGTTTCTGCGACTTAAATTATGAGATGGAAATAACAGGAACCGAGGTCAGGCTGGCAGGAGGAGCTGGGTTCCAGACGGCCTCAAATGCCATCCGTGCTAAAAGGGTTGAGATTCCATTCTATAAATATGAGGGAAACTGAAAAAATTTGGGCAGGATAGTTACATGACTACACACACAAGGTGGCAAACTGGTGGAGAAGAGGATGCGTGGCAAGATAAAAGAAGCTAGTGGACAAATATAGATTTTAGTGCAAAAATTCAAGTAAAAGGTGGCAAACATTTAAATTCAGGGCATAGCAACAGGCAAGACGAATGATGAGGAGGTAGCTAGGAGGGATCTGCAGTTTGCTTGGATAAGGAAAGGTGGGGGCAGGAAACGAATACAGAATAACCACCACTTTTAAATAAATAAGACATAGGAAGGAAATGGAGTTAGGGGAGAAAACAGTGAGTTTTGTTTCAGAAACGCAGAACATGAAACGCCTGTGTGCCATCTAGGGAAGACAGCTACCGGGAAGCTAAGACGTGAGTCTGGATCTCAGGAGACATGTCAGGGTTAGGGACACAGACACAAGAGCTGTCATTACACACGTGCTAACTGAAGTTACGAAAATGGATGAGACTGGGAAGAAAATGCTTAGGAAGACAGGAGAGCTGGGGGCAAACTTGAAGGGGTGACGACACAGGAAAAAGCATCTGACTGATGGAGCCAGGTTTCCTCGGAGCAAAGAGGGGTGGCATCTAGACCACGGGGGCTGTGTCACCCTGAACAGAGGTGCGGCACCTTTTCTCTAAGGCAGAGCAATGGGTGAAAAACTTAGAGTTCATTCATCCATGCAGATTTTTCTGATACAGGAAGCAAAGACAACTGCTGGGAGAAGAGGAAGGGATAGGGATTACAGAAAATCAGGAAGATGCAACAGGATCATAAAGCAATGCTGAGGGCCAGCAGGTACCTAATTTATAAAGACACGTGTAACACTCACTTCAACTGTAACTACTTGTTAATAACTGTCTTCCCTAATGGACTCTAGACTCCAAGAAAGCAGGCCCTTGGTGTGTATTACTCATGGCTATAGCACCTAGAAGTGCTCAGCACAAAGTCTATGATCAAAAATTTTTGCTGAGCTACATTAAAGTGTAGGACATTTTTCTCTGACATTACGCAGAAACTTGGGAAAGAAGAGGTTCTCAGAATTAGTTAATGTGCTTGCCCTCTCTTAATAGAAAAATAGTTCCTGTAGATACCCTAGGGATAACTTAATTTTCAATTCTTTTAAGTACATCTAAGCCAACTTAAAGACAGATGTAAAATGCCTCGTGTGCATGGCTCGCACATATTATGAAACCAAAATTAATTTACAAATCCAAACAGATATACTGAGATAATATTAGTGGGTTAGAAGGTGGTCAACCAGATAATCCAGCTGTTGGTTATTATTTATTAACACGAAAGTATAAATTTTAAAAAATTATTGTAGAAATGCTCAACTCTCTGAGAAAACCTCCCACGGGTCCTCAGACTCCAATTTGAGGCCACTGAATTGACCCACTGGTTTGCAGCGCAGGAGCAGGAAGAACAAGGGTGCAAAGAAATTGCAGTGCCGACAAAAAGTTACTAACAAAGAAGAAGAAAAAGTCAAATGACCAGAGATCACAACAGACAGGTGAGAGAAGGGATCACATAAACAAGGAAGTAAGAAGAGCTGGAAAGTGACACAGCTGGGAGTTTAAAATTTCAGAGACAGGCAATCTTAGGAGAAAACCCAAACCGAAGACACAGTACTAGGTCACTGCTTTAGCCAGAGCTCCGTCCCGAAGCGGAGCCAGGGACTAGAACTGGTATGCAGGCAGTTTATTTGGAAAGTGACCCCAGGAAAAGAGAGGTACTTTGAAGAGAGTCAGCCAAGAAAAAGAGAAAAAGCCAATACAAGGGTATTTTATTTACCATACTGGGTGGGTGGGGACTTGATCTTGCTGAAAATTTCTAAGAAACATAGAAAGTCTGTCCAGCAGGGGTCAACAGGGAGAAGTAAATTCATCAACGTTAGCCCCCCATAAATGACAGGCTGCCTCCTCCAAAAACCCCCACACTTGCCAGGCTTCCCGGAACTGCAAGGCAGGTACCCAGAGGATGCTGCTTCACCAGGGAAGCCCCGCGTGGGGCGGGAGGGAGGCTAAAGTCTGAGGCACTTGAGACAAGATGCACTCAGCCAGCAGTGAGTCACAGAACTGTCCCCAGAAGCAATCGCTGGAATCAAGGGGAGGCCAGAGGATGTGAGGACACAGGAGGTTTTGAATGCAGCCATCGAAGGCCACTGGAGCTGAAAGAGTTGAGAAAACCACTAGACCAGGGTGTGAAAAGCATCCCCTGCAGAACCCTTGATGGCTCTAATGGTGGCAAGAATTGGGGAGGAAGGAGAGACAAAGCCAGGTGATTCACACACAGCCACATGTATGTACTAAAACAAATATAAATAATCATTGTTTAAAAGGTTTTGTGTTTAAGGCACATGCAGCTCTTACTCACCTACTACAGATGTGTGTGGCTGATTTGCCTTATGAATCATCATCCTCTAGAAGTCACTTCATCATGCCCTCTGTATCTAGCACAATGTCTTAATATTTAATAAATAAACTAATGACAAAGATAACTGGAGATATTCTAAAGTACCAAAAAACAAAAAAGCAAGCTTCATAAGGGCAGGCAAACTGTTGTGTCCACCACTGTACAACAGAGTGGGGACTACGGAGCCAGAATGCCTGATTCATACTAACCAGAGTGGGTGACATTGGCAAATTAATCTGTCTCAGTTTCCTCATCTTTAAAATGAAGATGGAATATTTACCATACAGGGGTTCTGTGATGTTTAAATAGATACATATAAAACATTTAAAACAAGGTCTGGTATATTGTAATTACTACCTAAGTGTTTCTTGTTATAATCATTAAACAAACATAGCAGGACACCACCGAGAGGTTATGTAACTTGCGTATGTGGAATCAAAAGTTGCACAGGTAGAACTGAAGCCAGACCATGTGGATCCAGAGGCTATGACCTGACTTTGTGTTTCATTAAAGTATAATTTTTTGAAAGCCTACTTAATCGCTATTTTAAAAGAAAGAATATCCTTCCACTGTTAGAACTGACTCAGAGCACAGAAATGAAAGAGCTTATAATGTTCTGTGAGTTTACTTCTTGGGCATTCAAACATAATGGAGGCCAACAGAAGTTATTTTAATTGTCACATCTTGTAAGTATAGCCACAAGTTTTGTGTCCTGTTCCTATAAAAGCATTTAAGGGGTCATAATGCATTCCTTGAACAATAAATAATCTTCACCTCCCACAAATGATCTCATTTTAGTGCTTAACAAACCCAAATATGTGCAATTGTTTCCACTGTTAAAAACTGTGCATAATTATTTTAATCTTCACTGTAAACTCATACTTATTCACAAAGCTTAAGAGTGGTTTTATATCCCATTCAAACTTTTAAATACACTCGTTATTTATTAATGTTTCTGACAATGTTACAAATAATTCATTTGGCATTTCCTTTTATATTTACAGATACAATCTTTAGAAAATGTACATGTACTAAAATTTGTAGAAATTAAATAATTACACCTTAAAAAACAATTACTTAAAAAAAATGTGGCAAGTTACTTTCATTTCAGACTTTTAAAATAAGGTGCCCAAACGCCAACTCATACAAAAAGAAGTAATTCACAAAAGATTTCCTATTATAAAAAAAAATCTCTGTACAAGGGGCACAGTTTTATTCAATGCAATTAACTAAATTCAAGTGAACAGACATTTATTGCATGTCTATCATGTGCTAAACACATAAGTGACAGAGCTGGGATATGAACCCAGGCATGACTCAAAAGCCACAGCTTTCAACATAATTAGGTTTCTAATATGAAAAGTTAAAATTCTCTTTGTTCAAATGCTTCTCCTTATCTGTCATAGAGTTTTAAAATCTTTCACCTTGATCGTGGAAAAGATTCTGATACCTATACTGAGATACATCATAAATCTTTCTTCAAAACATAATAAAGTTGGATTCACCCCAAGTCTGTTCCACTATCACTATTTTCTATATCTGCTTTTAAAGGGGAAAAAATTGGCCAAAAATAGATTTCAATATTTAAAAAAAAAAACCATATTCCAGAAAAACAACATCACAGAGGCAAACTGAAAGACCGGGAACTAACATGGGGTTCTTCCCTCTCATCCCACATAGAGAGGAATAAAAAATGGGAAGAACGTGAAGGGAGGAAAGAGAAATCTTACTAAGCTCTATGCTATTTGAAGGTGAGATGTGGGGATGAATTCTTCCCATGGCAAGAGAACCTTTCCTCTTACAGGAAAAAATTAAAACTGAACATTTTTTTTCCTTCTGTCTGGCAGGAAGAAGTGTGGTGGTGACTATGGAGGTGTTTATGGCCCAAATAATAAGCCAGAATTAATGATGAACAAAACTTAGCAGAAAGGATAGAGAGGGATAAAAATAAATAAGAGGGGACAGGAAAGAGAAGAGGCCATGAAAGATGGAACATCTCTCCCCTATCTTGGTAAATAGATCAGAAGTCTAAACTAGAAAATCTAATTCACTACTCCCATTCAGAAGAAAAAAGACTTTTTAAGAAGCATTAACCCCTTCTCACCCAATGATAATGTTAGCCTGAGGCTAATAAGCTCCAACAACAGAGGTTTCGCTGCTGCTCCGAAGCTATAGGCTCACAAAACAATTTGAATCTGAGAACAGTTCACATCAGGGCTGGATACTTTAGTTAGTTAGGAAGCAACAGACAGAAGATAAAATTCATCACTAGAGACTACTCTACCCACCTTCTCCAGCAAAATGAGCACATGGAAGATCAATCTTCACCACCACCCAGTCCACAAGTGCAGGGAAAGACAGGATACACTGCGTGTTGGCAAACAGCCTAAAAGATAAACCTTTTGGGGGTCGGGAAGGTAAAGGCTGGGAACTTAACACCTAGGAAAGATGTCCATAGGATGGAAAGTGAAAGGAAGTGAAGAATCTCTGAAAATAAGAGAACATCTAAATGGACTCATATGCTCTTCAAGGAATTCAGAACATCTCAAATAGATGTTATTTAATAGTGACCAAAAACAGTAAGACCACAAAACTTGTGGAAAAGTACACAGAGCTAAGGAGGGAAATTCAGGTTGGAACCCTCAACAGAACTCATGAACTCAAGGAACAGAGCCAACAAAATAGTAAGAGCAGACTTGAGAAAAATCATACAGAATTCAAAATAATAATTCAAGCCAATTAGAAATGTAACAATAGTGAATGGTGACTCAATAAATAGACAACTAGTATACCACCACCACAACCCCCAAAAAAGGATGGCCTTATGTGAGAATGGGGGGAAAAATGAATTAAGCATCAAATTCAAATGGAGGAGAGTTGGGGCACAAAATCAACCCAAAGACTGCAGAAGGATGGGCTGATGCAACATGAGCGCCAAGAACTGCCTGAATTTAATTCTTCCCAGCTTCCTCCACTCACAAGGTGAGACGTTACCTAGTAACTTTTTTCTTTCAAACCAGCCTAGTAAACTGTTCCTTCTGTACACTTTCTATGTTTGTAGTTTTTTTTTTTTTTTTTTGCCTTTCCCCATGAAGGGGAAAGAAGAATAAGTTAGCAACTGTTTTTTGGTTGAGAAAGTTTACTTTGGGGCAAGTTTACAGAGACGTTAATAACTGTGAATGGAGGCAGCAACATAGTTGACCATCCTGATTAATGGTATCAACACGCACTTGAAAGTAAGACTTGTTCCACATAATTCCAGTTAAGGAGAATTGTGAGTTATGTCCAAATTGCATAATTCTATCCACTTTTTAAGTTGACCATTCCAAAATGCTTGATCAAACTAATTCTGACCACATCCTCTGTCATATCTCCTCTCCAGCCCGTGGCGGAGTGGAGGAAGCACAATGCTGTGAACGCAGTATTTTAAACATATGATAAATGTTTTAACACCAAACCAAACATACGGAGAAATCACTCAATTTCTCATTTTACTCATTAGTAAGCTGGAAATAATGTCTACCACAGAATTGTGGGAAGGATAAAATATTATCATGAATGTGAAAGCTTTTATCAACAAATATCTCTACAGAGACGTACAGCTCATATTAATAATTCACTTGATTTTCTTGCTCTCTAACTCATTCACTGGTCAAATCACCTAAAATAAGAACCTGGGTGACTAATGAATGTTTCTCAATCTTTTTAACCCATGTTTCTTTAATAAGCATAAATCTTATTTCTTATTGTACTTTTTGTTTTTAAATTCCAAATTTGAACAACTTATTGTACTTTTTGTAACATTTTCCTAATATTATAAGAGTGCTTTTTTCAAACCACAACCTCCTCCTCCAATAATCAAATATGACCCCACTACCACCCCTCTGATAAACACTAAAATCATATGAAATAAATCATACATAAACCATAAATAGTACTGAATTTAGAACTAATAAATTATTATTCCTAATTTCATAAAGAATATGAAAGCTTAAGTTATTTACATATTCATTCAACAAACATATTCATTGAAATGTGACTTCCATACTTCAAATGGTACGTACCCAATTTTGTATGTAAATATTTTCCTTATCACTCCACTGAAACTATACTGCCTCAACAAAACAGAATGCTAATTTTTCTTGTACCTTTTTGACTTTTTTTTTTTTTTTGGCTCTCATTGGTCTTCAGCTGTTCAGCAATCACAATAAACAGAATTAACTACTCCTTTCTTTGTGGTTTCAAAACATATTCTTGACAGTACCTAGCATAGCAGATGACAAACCTTCAGTGATGTTTAATAATACAGTGTTATTTTTATTCAAAATTCTACTATAACTA
The DNA here is from genome assembly GCA_963575035.1 of Avahi laniger. Lineage (NCBI taxonomy): Eukaryota > Metazoa > Chordata > Mammalia > Primates > Indriidae > Avahi > Avahi laniger. Next base: position 16,983 of record CAUYSK010064541.1, on the reverse strand, counting down.
ATTGCTTTCATGTCTGTGTCCCTCACAGACTTAGAGGACAAGAATCCAAGCCTTCATATATATGCTTCATAAATATGTTATGTATATGTATCTCTTAATAGCTAACAAAGTGGTCAAGTACTATTTGCAAAATTAGGCTGGATTCTGCCTTCTAACTACACTGTCCTTTGAGTATGTCACCCATCTGTCATCCAATCTTTGCTCACACCATTCCAAGCTCAGGCCCCATCTCCTCCACAAAGTCTTCCATAACCACTTAAGCCAATGCTGATCTTTTTACTATTAGAGAATATCAGCTGGTACAGTATATAGTATAAAATGTCCTGTGGTTTTTGTTACATTTTCCTGAACTGAACACAATTTGTCCCTACTAGTCAATACACTCAACATCAAGGACCACACCAATTTCTTGATTTACACCCACTGAGCCCAGCATTTTTCAGGTAATTGGTACTCAATGTACGGATGGACAAAGATGCAATGTACACCTGAGCTACGCCCTGACGAAGAGCTGACCGCCGTGGACGTGGCTGGCCAGTGTTGGCAGGTATTTCAAAGGGGTAATGTGGTGCCACGCCTCCCTCTCTGGCTGCTCGTGGCAGGAAGAGAAGAATTGCACCGTACAGTGCATAGACCAGGCAACAGCCACCTTCCAACTCAGAATGATGCATCAAGGGGACACGTAGAGACCACTTTACAGTGCAGACATACTTAGGAATCCAAAGCCCTGGAAGGGGCCATATTCTGAGAAAAGTCACACAGAACTTTGGTGGCAGAGCCTGTACCGGACCCAGGTTCCCACCTCCCAATCAAGAAGCCTTGACTATAAACTGGTTCTCCAATAATGTACGTGAAAATAAATTACCACAGAGAGATGTGAACTATTAAGTCTTTCTGACTTTACCTCAAACATGTCAATCACTGGAAAAACCCTCAAATACCCAAGACTCTCACTAAAATGTCACTTAAAAGAATTACAAGTTCAGAGAAGAAAGTGGGGAAGGACAATGCTTTTCTAGATTCCTCTTCCTCCACTCACCCTTGACTTTCAAATATTCCCAGATTCTCTCTCTGGATCCTTTTCACTCTAAACTCTTCTTTGGCATTTTTATCCGCAGCCTACACCTTCTTCAACTAGCACTTAGAGACTAAGAATTCCCAAATCTAAATCTCCCAACCAGACTTCATTTTAGCTCCCACTCTGTGTATTCACCTGCACTCTAGACATCTCTACAATGTCCCACAGTCACCTTAAAAAAACCTCGACATTACAAAGTCATCTTGTCCCTGCCCTCCAGCCAACCAGCACCACCCCCTTGTGGTTACACCTCCTACCTTGGTGAACAGTGCCGCCTGGCCATAAACCTGTGTCAACCGGGCTTTTTTTTCACTTTTCTCACCTCAGACACCAAGTCTTATGAATTCGCTGTCCTAAACACAGTCGGTTCTAGTACCTCCACCCAAATCATCCTCTGAACTAGGGGTCTCCAAAGTTTTTTGATCACTCGCCTTCATCACAAAGGAGCTTTTGGCATGCATGTACCCAAAATATATGCATGTTTACTTATAAATTAAAATACAGGTATACATCTATGGCAATACAGTAAGATATTACACATCATAATGAAAAATTTAAACTTTAAAGTGATGAGATTTAAATATATCTATGTAAAAAAAATAGTAAGCCTAAAATTTTCTTCTTACACTCCAGTAAGTCATTTTATACATCGCTGGGGGCCAAGAACATATGCTGTGGAGAATTTGTATAATGAGATTGGTCCTATAAGAAACATATACATGATGCATATGTGTAATATGTGTATTTATATATGTATTTGACACAGTTTCTTTTCTCATACACACACATATTTTATGATGAGGTAATATACACATGCTTAAGCATATTGCTAAATGCAGTCAACCCTATCTTGTAAAGCCACAAACCAAAAATAAAATTTAAAGTTAGCTGACTTCTAAATACCCACATTATTTTATAAATAAAAGTTCACTGTCTTATAAATATCCATTTTTAAAACAATGAGAAGTTTACAAAGTATAGTTTAGCTCCTTTTGCACACAGCTGAAAAAGATGCACATTTTTTTCACCTACCTATGAAACATTCTAAGGCTGCAATATTATGAGTTCTATGGCCTGCACCTCCTTTAACCTAGGAACATATGGTAATATTCTATTAGTTTTCTATAGCTATAGGTACAGCTACTATTTTAGGATTCAGAAGACTAATGTACTCTCCCCTACTCTTAAACTCCCTCCTCTGTGACTCAAAAAAAACTCCTAGAACATATAACCTAAGTCAGAATAAACACTGCTAATACAGTAATTCAGATGTTTACATATTTACACAATATAATGCTCCAGGATTCCACGTACAACCTTACACATCCTAACTCTCCATGTAGAGTGGGGAAAACTCTTATGAAAACTAGCACAACATTAAACTGTTTGATTACTTTTCATTATTACAAAGTGACCAGATGTCCCCAATGTCATTCCTAGAGTTAGGAATTTATCAATGTAGAACATTTTCATTCAGTGATGGTAATTTAGGGCAGATTTAACTTATACTGGCCAAAAAGTTAAGAAAACTGCCTCATTGTTAAAGTTACTAAATCCAGTGATTTTCAAAATCGTTAATTCAATATTTTTCAAGTACAGAATGTTGATCGAAAAATACCTTTAATATAGACTTCACAGTCTTTAAAAAATAAAAAATAATATCATCAACACTTAAAATTGTAGGTCTGTGGAGTCAACATAGGTAAGTTAAACTGGGGTTTATTTGCTTTCTGTCTACAGAAGCATTAACCATATTCCTTTTAAGTAAGCATTCTAATAGAAAACCCCCATTTCATACTCAATTTTTGGATGAGTAAAATAGTTTTCTCCCCAAATGCATGTAATCAAAATATCAATCTGTTTTCTATTTATCACTTCATCATCTTCAGTGTAATATTGATCAACGAACCAAAATTATTCAAAACTATGAGAATTATAATGGGACTCTTAAGGAAGGCCTTTCCCCTCTAGGCCTTGATGTGCACGTATGTGGAATACGTAACTTCTGACTAAAACTCTTTAATCATTTCCCAAAGTGGTCTATTATACAAGGTATTGTAAAGGGATATGCAGTAGAAGAAAGATGTCTAATCAAAACTCATCTCACATGAGTTATTTTTGTACCATCAAAACAACAATAAAAAAATAACTAACAACCTAAATAACTACCCACCTAAATATCGATGTGGAATGCTGGCTCAAAGAAACCTTACTAATAACGTTCCCAATTATATTCTGAGCTCTCTAAAAATCTTTTTACCATACCAAGAAGGAAGGAAAAGGAGTCAATATTTATTGAGCATCTTCTCTAAGCCAGGAGTTTTACATTTTACATTTGATTTTCACAACTAGACCGCAGCTAGGAAGGTTACTTGCGGCCCAAACATGGGCTCTGGAGCCAGACCCCATGGGTTCTCCAGGGTCTCCTGGATGACGACCACAGGCGAATTCCTTATGTCCCCCGTACCAGTTTTTCCATTTGTAAACTTAGGATAAAAACAATGCCTACCTCATTAGATCAGCTCCAGAATAAAATAATACATGCAAAATGCCTAGAGCTAAACATGACTCTCCCTGTCGTTGTAACAACAATCATAATAATATTTTTTATTAGCACAGGTATTCTTGTTCCTATTTTCTAGATGAGGAAAGGGAGGATTAGAGAGAACAATTTCCTAATGATCAGACCAATGAGTGCTAGGTTTTGACTCCAAAGCACAAACTGGATGAGATAAAAATTGTTTAGGCATCAGATATGAGGATTCTCATACATCCACCTTAGTAAGAAGCATAAGAACTGACACGCAGTAAAGCCATGTCGGGCCCAGGCCAGGCTCTGACCTTCGCGGGGCTCTGACGCTGGGCGGGTCATGACCTTTGCCCCCGTCCCGGGGCGCCCGTGCCGGGACCGCGGGAGTAGCCGCGAGCAGCCTGGGCTCGCGAGCACTGCTGAGGGGAAAGCACGGCCGCGCCGCGCCTCCTCTGCCCGGCGGCTCTGCGAGGCCAACTTCTGCCCCGGCCTGGCTCGGCTCCCCCGCGCGGGGGCCGACGGACGAGCGACTGTGAGCCCGGGCGCTGATGGCCAGCCTAGGCGCTGCTCACAGAAAAGGCAGCCAGCGATGGAAAGAGGGACAAAGGGCCAAAAAGCGTCTGGGAGCGTTTAAAATCCTAAAACGCGGAGTCCTCCGGAAGCCTGGAACCGCTCCCTCAGCTGCACACACCGGACCCGACGTGGACAAGCGGGCGCGGGTCGGACCCGTTACCTCGGCGCTCAGGCCACAGGACAGGTCAGGGTCGTTAGAAACGGCAGGTGTCTGGGTGGCCGGTCGGGGACCCCGGTTCTCCACACGCGACCCCCCCCGCGCCCCGACGTGACAGCGCCCAGGCGGCGACTCTCCCGGGGCCGCCCGCGCCGGAGGAGGGGGAGCGGGGGCCGGAGGAAGGTCTGAGGGAGCAGCGGGGCGGGCGGCCGCCGGCGCGACTTGCCCGGTGCCCGCGGGCTGGAACCCCGCCCCGCCCCCACCCGCCGCAACGCCCGGCACAAAGGGCCCGGCCCGGCCGCGCACCGGAGCCCGGAGGCCGCGGCCCGCCCCCCGCCGGAGGCCGCCGGCTCTTACCTTCTCCGGGCGGCGTCCGGCCCCGGCGCTCGGCTCGGGCCTGCTGCTCCGCGGCTCCCGCTCGGCCTCTCCCGCGGGCTGGCGCGGCCTCCCGGGTCTCGGGCGCGGCGGGTGGCGGCGGCTCCTCCTCCTCAGCGGCGGGAGGAGGAGACTCGGCCGCCCTCAGCCACCTCCCGGCAGGAAACGACCCCGCGGCACCGCCTCCTCCGCGCGGCCGACCCCGCTCCCGAGCCTGCCACCGCCGCCCTCTCCCTCCGGAAACGCATTCCTCCTGGCCGCGTCAGCCCGGCCCGAGGCGAGGAGGAGGAGGAGGCGGCGGCGGCAGGAAGAGCGCGGCCCGGGACAAAGGAGCCGGCCTGAGCGGGAGCTGGCCTGGGGAAACCGCGGAGGGCTGGGAAAGGGACTTCCCCAAGGCCTTCGCGGCTCCTCAGTTTCCTCTCCTGCTAAGGGACGGAGGTGTCGGGCTGTGCACCGGTGCCCCGCACGGCCCCGGACTCTTTTCTTGGGCCTGTCCTAAGCTCTGCTTCCCCGAAGCCGCACGGCTGAGCGACCGTCCCGTTTGCCCCGTGCTGTCCCGGTTTGAGCCCTGAAGTCCCAAGGCCAATCAGGATGGTTAGTCACCCACCCTGCGGGGCTTCGTGGGGCCAAACCAGCGTTGTCCTTTCGGAAGGGAATTAGCTAAAACTGGTGGTGTTTTTCTGGAGTGATAGTGTGCGCTTGACACGTGTCCGTGAGAAAGGTGAAGGAAGGAGACAAGTGCCTTGAAAGATGGGGGTGGGGAACATTTTAGAAAAACCGGTGAGTTGGAGGGGCTGCTTTTGATAGATTTATTTAAGGATCTGTTTGGGGAATGGGCATGAGAAGGAAAAATTTCATCCTAAGGAGTACAGTTTCAATTTCCCCTCATTTTTTTTTATTATTAGGTAGAGATTGGGGCTGGAAGAACATTTAAAAGAGAAGGAAACAAACATTCATTATGGTAGTGTCTGGGAACATTTTGATTACACGATTCAAGCCTGCATCAACCAACAACATACTGAAACTCAGTAATTCAGAATATGCTACTGGCAAGCTGCCCCGTCCTGTTAGAAAATGTTGCAGGTTGACACCTGGTGAGCTACAGCACCCTGTTAGGAATAGCGCTCAAATTATGAGATTTATGAAAAAAGCAGTAGTATTTCTCCTGTGAGAGATTAGAGGCCGGGATGCCACTTGGCTGCCACCGTTCTTTTTTTTTTTTTTTAATTTTTTTTTTTTGAGACAGAGTCTCGCTCTGTTGCCCAGGCTAGAGTGCCGTGGTGTTAGCCTAGCTCACAGCAACCTCAAACTCCTGGGCTCAAGCGATCCTCCTGCCTCAGCCTCCTGAGTAGCTGGGACTACAGGCATACACCACCATGCCCGGCTAATTTTTTCTATATAGTTTTAGTTATCCGATTAATTTCTTTCTATTTTTAGTAGAGACGGGATCTCCCTCGTCCTCAGGCTGGTCTCGAATTCCTGAGCTCAAACAATCCGCCCGCCTCAGCTTCCCAGAGTGCTAGGATTACAGGCGTGAGCCACCACTCTCGGCCTGAAATGTCTTCTTTATTCACCTACTGTTTTCCAAAGTAGAGTTTCAAACTTGCTCACCAGCAAAAACATCAGATGCCCAGGTTTGTTCAATTAGCCCTTAATTCCTATTTCTGTCTGTAATTACAGGAAGGCTTACGTAAATGAAAGGAATCTTCAAATGGTGGGATCACAGTTTGATTACTGACCTTTGTATCTAGCGGGTTGTATTTAATCACATGATTATGAAATACAAGATAGGGAGTGAGAGTGAGCCAATGTTGGCTTCACGAATGGATAGCTCTCAGTTTGAGCATTCTTGGGACTTAGCCTCTCAAATCTTTGTCACTTACCCCTTCAAGGAAGCCACAGATCATCCCATGATAACTTGAAGATTTTTCAATGTTCGAGAGTGGAAACAACCCTAAACAGTATAAACTTTTATGGGCAAATAGTTAAGTATGTGTTCATTTATAAATCATTTTCCAAGTACAGTAACCATCAGAAGACAAGACCCCATGGGTTTGAACATGAATACCTGCAATGTGAGAATAGAAGTATCCTCAAGACCAAGACTAATTTTTTCCTAGGGTTGGCCATTGACTGGCACAATCTATCCAGATCATTTTTAAATAAGCAGGTGACCTTGTGGTCCTGGTATGCCCAAAATAGCTCCAGCTTATCTGTGGTCAAAGCATATTTAATGGTACCCCTTTTGACTCTCAAAAGCATGTCCTGGTATGGTGATAAATTTTATGGTCACCCTATAAATCAGGGTGTCCAGGCAATAAGGAATAAGAAGAGTAATTTTAGAAATTCAAAGGGGATTCATAGGGACACATTGCAAATCAGGTTCCAGGTTTATAGGTGAAGACCAATCCCAACATTGATGATAGTTATGGAAAAAAGTGTGTCTGTGTGAGGGGGTGAGTATGCAGGATTAGGCAATTCCTATGTGATGAAAATGCCCTACTAGAAAATTTAATTAAGGAAAAAATCTTGACGGTAGTCTAGCTGATCAATGGGACTTGAGTTTTAAATAGATGGTAAATGCATGTGGTGGCTTCCAGAGCACACTGATTTACAGTGACTAGGTAAGTCATCTTCTTTTTATTTCTTTCTTTTTTTTTTTTTTGAAACAGTCTCACTGGTTGCCCAGGCTGCAGTACAGTGCAGTGTTGTGTTCATAGCTCACTGCAGCCTTGAACTTCTGAGCTTAAGGCATCCTCCTGCCTCAGCCTCCCGAGTCACCGGGACTATAGGTGCACGCCACCATGCCCAGCTAATTTTTTTTTTTGTGGAGATGGGGGTCTCTCTATGTTACCCAGGCTGGTCTCAAACTCCTGGCCTCAAATGATCCTCCTGCCTCGGCCTCCCAAAGTCCTGGCATTACAGGTGGGAGCCATCATGCCCAGCCTTTAGCTACTTTTCTAAGAACTGTTTCTACAGACCTCAATATATTTTTCTCATCTGTCACCTCCATCTACTGTGAATGTAACTCCTTCTTTAAACATTAAAAAAAGAAAAAAATGAAAGAATGGGGGTGGAAGAAAGAGAGATCTCTGATAACATCCTATAATATTAATGGACAAGTGCTTCTGAATCATGAATAGTTTCATTCCTTTTCCCAAGAAACTAAAATTCCTCTTTGAAAATGTGGATATGCGTGTACCTTTGTATAAAGCAGCAATGGGAATTATCAACATTTTGAAAAACAAGAAAGGGCAAGACAGTTCTTCCAGTTCCTCCTTTTTCTGTCTCCAAATATATAAATAACATGCAAATAGTCATAAAATTCAGAGAAACTGGAAGTTTATTTATTTTGCAACTTTTTTTTTTTTTTGCATGGAGGCTTCAATGTCCTGAACACGCTTCAATACTCTTTCATAATTGCCAGAGGAACCATGAAAAATGAAGTTTGCTATGAGGCAACTGCCAACTGAGTATGTATGGCATGTGTCAGTGTGCTTGCCTAGCCTGCCGTTTTAGTTAGTGCTTCATTTCTTTGCTTATTTAAAAGTAAGGTGGAAAATGGCAGAAGAGTCTGACTTGATTTGCAGTCTGTGTCCCTTATAGCTTAAGCTAGCCCTTAAGTCTTTTCCTTTACTAGATGGTTAGCAGTGGCTGGCTTATGGCTGTGAATATGGGTCACAGATGAGTCAGGCTGCCTCAACTAGTTCTGCTTCCTGTTTTCCATATATAGTGTCCCGGCTTTTTCTCTTGCTAGCCCAGAGAGCTTTGCCTCCACTGGGTGTGAGCATTCCTTACCAGCCTTCAGATACTGAACATTTTTAACAGCCTGCAGGGAACAGTGTTTTCAGGCAGCTCTTTGCAAACACTGAGTTTCTTCAGCTGTAGAAGGGAATGTGCCTTCCCAAATAAGAATGAAGAATACGCCAAATATAAGCAGTTGAATAGCACTGGAGTTATTTTTAGGAACCTGATCACTCCATACAGGAAATGATGGTGTTACCAAATGGATTATAGCTAGTGACTATAAAACAACATTATTTCTTTCCTCATTTAACCGCTTTTGAATATCTTGAGAAAAGTTAGCAGTTACCATCTGGAATTAGGAACAGCTTGATTTTAGGCCAGATTCATTATGGAGTAGGAAAAATAGGTTTCCCTAAGAAAGGTATGTGTGGTAAATAAAACCTCTCCCCTGAACCCCACCCTACACAAATTGATCCCCAAAACATATTATCTAAGGCAGAGGTTTTGCCTGACAGAGTTCTTGCCTCGTGCTTATAAATGGGAGACCATGAACCCCCTAAAATTATAGGCAGGATTTCATTTATGTATATATATCTGCATTGTTCTGGTTTTAATGGGATCTTACCCCCAAAATATTAAGAATCACTATGTTAAGCACAGATATGATCAGTACCTTTCATCGACTAAGTGCCGTGGAATTTTGAGTTGCATATTGATTAGTCTTACCTAAAACAATTTTTAAAACATCAGATAGTTCTTCTAAATATTTTGTTATTATAAGATTTTCACTGCATGTTATTTAACCCACGAAAGGTAGAATAAATAGAATCTTCTGTGATCAAACTGTGCAATGAAAGAATATGTTGTTTGTGTTTACTTTTCAAGGGAAAATACACTTCAAAGAGAAATTAGAACTTTGAATTTTAAATTTCCAGTTTCCACACTAGGACTTAAATGACTTCAGTTATATCTGAAAATCAGCCTGTTGTAAAACTGTTGTAAATTTTCAGTTAGATTGTGAGCAATTCTAAATAAAATTTAATTATATTTCCTAATAATATTTTCCCTGCAATGTTTGGAAAAACAAGTCCTGTGACACTTCTACTTTAAGATTTCTGAATTGTTGTTGGCTGATGTCATAGGCTGTTCCCTGTATGATTATAAGAATTCCCTATTTAGAACTGCTCATGGCTGCCAGTTGGATAACATTTTAAGTTGAAAGAATTTTGCATTTCGTATTGTTTTATTGTACTAGAATGAAATAATCTTAGTCTGAAAAGTTTTGATGGTCTAGTACTTTAACATTTTTGTTTTCCTGACTCTTTTCTTCATTTAACTAAGTTTATACCGAAGTCCTCAATTATCATTCTCCTTTTATGATAAAATAAATCCTTCATTATCTATAATTGTCCAGTAGCTCCAACATGCCTAAAATGTCAACTAAACTGTTTCTCTCTTATAGTTAGAACATTGGCTATGGAAATGAAACACTTCAATCAAAATTTCATTAGTAAATGAAAAATTTACTGATATGTGATATCTAGTTCATAGGTAGAGAGAACTGAATTCTTACATTTAAGAAATTATCTGTTGATTAAATATATTCAAATACATCTATGGAGTAGAATAATGAGCAGTTTTAATAAAAATGAATTAGACAAGTCAAACAAGATGCAGAACACATTGTGGTATATAATCCCCTATGTGAAGTAGGTATTAGTATTATCCACATTTTATAGGCAAGGAAGCTGAGGCAAGAAAGGTTAAGTTACATAACTGTAAATTGGAGAATTGAGATTGGAACCCAGTCAGTCCGACTCCAGAGTCCAGATGTTTATTTACTGCACTTTACTGTCTCTGATCGCTTGTGTAATTTTGCAGAAACAGTGTCTGCTCTGTTCTGGCTCCACTGTGACTAGGCAGCCAAGTCTATAATTCTGGTGTTCAGGAATAAGAAGTCAACCTCTCTGCAGATGTAAGCCATGCTCTCCATATCAGCATGCTGAATATGAATCAGCATTCATATTCCTAGATTTCCATCTAATTTTACTCTATTTTTATGCCTTAACTAGATTTGTCCACTAAATCATTTCTATTGTTTCTCTTTAAATTGATGGAAACACTCCGGAGTTTTAATTATAATTGAACTATAATTGGAGTAGAAAAATATTGATGCAAATGATATGAAAGGCAATTCACATGCTTTAAATTTAGTTGTTAAAATTACACATTTATGAAAACATAAATTCATCACTTCATTCTCCCCCCTGGAAAAACTCCCTGAAAATACATGAGGGGCTATATCTTAAAAAAGTACCTACCTCAAAATAAACCCCTTTTGTTGAGCAAGTAAACTCTGAGATTGTCATTAGACATTTACATGCCAATATATTATTCTCCTATGTAGCAATTTCTGAGTTTCAGGGGAAAAGACGTATTCTCCCAAGAACTCTAGCTTTTAGTAGCAGTTGGTTTAGCACAGCACCAACTGTACTTTTGTGGACATTAAATAATGCTTGGTGATTATAAATACATCTTTATAAAATACACTTTTTAGAAAAAAAGAAAAGATACAGTGTGGTGTACAGACTATGAGGTGTGTTCACAACTTACTAGAAAATTGTCATTTATAAATGTTGAATTTCCTTCTTTAATGAGTAGTTCTGAGTCAACTAGAGAGATGTAAATATTTTACAAGCGTCAGTTCTAGGTGGTACTGAGAGACTTACTACCTTATAGGTAATTTGCATGGATAGTTAAGTTAACACTGTGGAAAAGTGAATTACTATCAAATTGTGTTGGCGTATTGGTCAGGAAAAAAACCAAAAACCAAGAATAAAAACTCCAGAAACAATAAATGATGGCATTAACATAAGATAATTTACATAAACTCAAGACAGGGACCATTCGTCTACAGTTTGACAGAGAAGGATGAACAATGACAGTGTAGAGCCATCAGCAAATGTCAGTCTGAAAATGGCATGCCTGGAGTCCCCATTAATATAGACATTGCAGGCAAAGCTTTCTGTAATAATCAAGAATATTCCTAAAACTGCATGGACAAGTTACCATTAATTCGCATTCCAAAGTCTATTTTAGGAAACTAATTCTACATTATATCTTTGGTACCTTATCGATTTCCTCTTCTTTTTCTTATATTTCCACCCACCTCTCCCACCCTCCCAAGCAATATTAAACTGGGAAAGGAAAAGTAAAATAAAAACTACTCGTTTCTGCAAAATTATGAGGCTTACTGTTGACGATTTGAATAGGACCGCAAAGCACCACCCGATGGGCTGCATGTTGGGCAGAGGAGCCTTTCCTTGGTCACTATATTTTTCAAAACAGCATGATTTAGTGTAAAAGCTTGCACTCTGGAGTCAGAGAAGACTGGAATCTCTTTCTGAGTTTTAATACCTCCTTTCCGGGCCTTGGCTTTTTCATCTGTTAAATTGAGATAGTAAAAATCTCTTTCTCGGGGTTCTTAAGTAGAGTAAATTCAGTGAGACAATATATGTAATGTAAAAATTAGCTGAAATGCCTTATGTTAGGAAAAAGATAGTGTTGGTCCATATTTTAACTCCTTACCTTTAAAATATCTTGGGAAACCATGAACTTGAGCACCTTGGTTCGGGTCTCACTGGCTTGGTTGGGCAGTGGCAGCCACTCTGGGGTTTTGCTCAGTATTCACAACACTCAAGAGGTTTTTATTCTTGTCTGTCATGTAATTACATGAATGGGCTAGTTAGACCCTTCTAAAAATGTTATGAATAGCACTGATTGCTTCAAAGTAATGGGACCTGTTTAACTTGGTGAGAGTTCAGAGAAGAACCACAGAGATCAAACGACAAAAGAGTAAAAGCTAAGAGAAAAAACTGAAGCAAGTGGCATTATTGAGCCAGTAGGAGTGAGGGCTGGTTGCTGACAATAGCCTTCAAATGCCACTGGGCTATTATGTAAAGTAGAGCCACCCAACCGTTTTCACTTGGGCACTCTGAAAAACATTAACTATGCCATGGTGCACCTGCGGCCCCACACCCTACTGACCAAAACTGGCATGAGAGGAGCAGATCTTTAAAGAAATTTTACTTGACTATAATCAAGAAGCTAAAAATAGGAGAGAGGAGAGAAAAAGAAGAGAAAAATACATTAAATTAGGGGCCAAACAGTAGTCTTTGCTGTTTAGAGCCAGCCTACGTTGTGAGGGAAATTTGATTTTTAGAGGTATTTAGAAATCGCAGGATGGCATTTGCAGTTCAGCAGTTACTGTTTTCTCTAGTCTTAAGCAACTGCAGTAGAAACTGGAGTCATTGGTATGTTTGCTGAGGCGTGATTAGGATTCCTGTAGACGGGTAGTCAGGACTGACTTACTGTGCACAGACACACCTCAGAAAGGCCTGAATGTCCTTTCATCTTTGTAAACAGTAACATGAGTAAAAGGCAAGAAGAGTAATTTTCATGTAAAAAAATCTCCCACCACCAGAGAAAAAAGTTGAATTTTGGTGTCTGCAATTGAGAATGAAGAGCTCTCAAAAGCCATAGCTCTGAGACAGAAAATGGAAGTTTACAACAAGTTAAATATCAGAATGTAAAATTGCTGGAGTGTGTGTGTGTGACAAGGGGAGGTAGTTCTGTAGGGAAGCAAGGAAAAGTGGGCGCCCCAGCCAGTGTCGAATTGCCCAAGTGAGAGATAAAGCTTTAGGCGTGGTTGAACGAGTGGTGGTTTGGTGTGTCTATGCACAGAAAACACCTGGCGCTTGCTGAGAATGAAATGCTTTAGCAGTACTGGAACCTCCAGACGACCTCAGGACATGCACCTCGGGAATGTGAAAAGTCTACTGCAGTGACTGCGAGGCAGGTGTCTAGCTCTTCTGTCTCACGGTGGAGAAAATCAGGGTAAACCCAACCCTGGGATTCTGGTTGAAGAAGATAAAGAATTGTTGAATAGGAATTAATCCCTGAAGTTGTGGGCTCATCGTCTCTGGAGATCTTTACAAATAGGCTATATTGTTATTTGCCACGAAATAGTTTTGTTAATTCAAACTATAAGCCTGAGAAGCATGCTAAATGAGTTCTCTTTCCTTCCTAGACTTTGTGATTTTTCAAAATGATGGATAATTCTCTTTCCCTTGGGTTATTAAAGAGAAATATTTTGGCTAGCCCCAGACTGGCCAAACAGAATGCAGTTTTTGTCAGATGTTACAAGAAATACTTAAGGATATTATTTGGCATAAAAGATGACATATATTTGAGGCCATAGGTTCTTTAACAGGATGACTAATCCAAGACAGGCCTGCAATGTAAATGAGCATCACCATCTCAAGCGTATTAAAAGTCTTGCAGATGGTTAATCAGGATGTTATGCAAAAATGGGTAGGAAGGAAATAGCTTTTGTTGCCATTCCATTTTCATTAGATTTTAATGTTACCAGTGTCAGGTTGAATGCTTGCCCTTATGTTTTGAAATTCTGAACTTTCTTTAGCTCATTGAAAGTAAATTCATTTTTCTCTTTTTGTCTGTAAATCTAAACCTTAATGTCATGTATACAACAGGACAATATCGCTGCTATTTGTAGGTAGATTTGCAGTTTGGTTGTGAGCTTGCTACAAAGCCAGTGTAGTATTCAAAGAATTTTCAACTCCAAATTTCATTATAAAATCTTTTATTGTGGCTAATGTTTTCCTAGTGAACATTAATATACAATTTCAAGCTGTTTCAGTTTATTAGTCCACAGCATTTCTAGTTATTTATAAAAGTATGAAAATTTTTATGGATATTATTGTGTATTCACTTGGAAAGTGCAATCTTCAGTATCATTTTAGTTTTTTTCCTTTAGAGCAGTGGCCCCCAACCTTTTTGGCACCAGGGGACTGGTTTCATGGAAGACAATTTTTCCATGGATGGGGGGTTGGGGGAAGGGGAGAGGGAAGCCGAGCTCAGGCAGTGATGTGTGGCAGGGGTTCCTAACAGTACAGGGACTGGGGGTTGGGGACTGAAGGTTTAAACGGTCTCAGTGTCAGTTCCATTATCGGGGAGTACATAAATGTAGTGGTGGGGAGCTAAAAGAAGAAAATTGTTCTGGCTTCTAAGACAACTGGAATAGGGGAAAAGGAAGAACATATAAAGTAGTGCAAGAAAAGAATAATAAAGCAGCATGCAGGTAAGCGGCTTTCTGAACTGGTTATGAGTATGAGCTTTCAGCTGCACAAATCTGGGTTGAAATCCTATAAAATGGGGTTGGCAATGTCCGTATTGAAGATTTAATGAGCTAATACATGAAAAGTGCTTAGCAAGTCTGGGCGCGGTAGCTCACATTTGTAATTCTAGCACTCTGGGAGGCTGAGGCAGGTGGATTGCTCAAGGTCAGGAGTTGGAGACCAGCCTGAGCAAAAGCGAGACCCCGTCTCTACTAAAAAAATAGAAAGAAATGATCTGGACAACTAAAAATATATATAGAAAAAATTAGCTGGGCATGGTGGCACATGCCTGTAGTCCCAGCTACTTGGGAGGCTGAGGCAGAAGGATCGCTTGAGCCCAGGAGTTTGAGGTTGCTGTGAGCTAGGCTGACGCCATGGCACTCTAGCCTGGGCAACAGAGCAAGACTCTGTCTCAAAAAAAAAAAAAAAAGAAGAAAAGAAAAGAAAAGTGCTTAGCAAGTTCCTAATGTGTACTTGGCAGTTCTGCAGTTGTAACCACAGACCTGAAGTCTAAGCGGCTCTTTAAAAGCGCGTGGCTTTCACATAGAAATACCTTCTTTTACCTTCCAGTTGCTTAGCTTTTGAGCCCTTCTAAATGTCTTTTCTGCCTGTCACTTTCCTTTCCTCTCCTTTGGAACACTCACATACTTGTTTCCCCTCTTCCAGCCTTATTTTGGGACTTCTCTGCCCTTCCAATCAATGTTCGTAATAGTCCTTGAAAGAAAACATTGCCAAGAGTCCTCTAAAGCTATGGTCCCCAAGCCCTGGGCAGTGGCCTGGTAGTCTGTGGCCTGTTTAGGAACTGGGCCTCCCATCACTGCCTGAGCTCCACATCCCTTCCCACTCCCCCAGCCGTGGAAAAATTGTCTTCCATGAAGCTTGGGAAGTGGGTCGCACAGCAGGAGGTGAAGGGCAGGTGAGGGGAGGGGAGCTTCATCTGTATTTACAGCCGCTCCCCATCCCTTGCACCACCGCCTGAGCTCCACCTCCCTCCCCCCTTTCCCCCACCCCAGCATCTGTGGAAAAATCATCTTCCATGAAACCTGTCCCTGGTGCCAAAAAGGTTGGGGACCGCTGCTTTAAACAATGCCAGTTGAACTAGTGGAAAATGATCAATTCTAGGATGCTTTTCTTTGTTTTAGCCCACACAGCATGTCCATGAATTGACTTTTCTTCTCACTGAATTGACTAGTTTCAGCTTTTTATTTGACTTTAACATCGTTTTCCTCCACCAGTTTATTTCCATTTGAGACTTCATATGGAACTATTTTCGGGTGCTTCATATTTGACAGAGATATTATCTATCCCATATGTTTTAGTATTTTAGCTGTCCATGCCACAGCTGAAGGGTTAAATGCTATTTACATCATGATTTGTTTTGTCTGATGTAAGTAATCTATAGAAAATGTTTTAAATACTTATTATTGGATATAATCTGATATAAACTTAAATTTGATCTAAGTCTGGATTTTGAGAGCTTTTACTCAGATATTTCAGGCATGCCTCAGGTGCTGTTTTCAGGCGGTCACTTTTCATCATAACTTTGAGGCCATTGCTCAGGGCTACAGTCATCAGAAAAGTCTTAGAGATATTTACCAACTTCCTTTTTTATGTTTTGTTGGTGTTTCAGTTGCAGCTTGTGCCAGGGGCAATTAAATATCAGTTGATGGGCACTTAGGTTGATTCTCTATCTTTGCAACTGTGAATTGTGCTGCGATAAACATTTGGGTATAGATGTCTTTTTGATAAAACGACTTCCTTTGGGTAGATAAGTACCCAATAGTGGGATTGCTGGATCAAATGTGGGTCTACTTTTGGTTCCTTGGACCTGCTTTCCATAGAGGTTGTAGTAGTTTGCAGTCCTACTGACAGTGTGTAAGTGTTCCTTTCTTTCTGCATCCTCACCAACATCTGTTGTTTTGGGAATTTTTGATAAACACCATTCACACTGGTGTTAGATGATATCTCTTCGTGGTTTTGATTTGCATCTCCCTGAAGATTAAAGATGTTGAGCATTTTTTCATGTGCTTATTGGCCATTAGTCTATCTTCTTTTGAAAAGCTTCTATTCATTTTTTTTATTATTATTCCAAGGTATTGTGAGGGTACAAACATTCTAGCTACACTTTATGTCTTTGCCTCGCCCAAATGCAGGTTAAAGGCGTGCCCTTCCCTCCCTTTAGTGCTCCCCATGTCCTTTAGTTGTAGATTTCCCCCCCCATCCCCCTAATCCCTGGAGAGTATTTCTGCCATGTGATCACCCTAGTGTTGATCAGTTAGTACCAATTTGATGGCGAGTACAAATGGATCCCGTTCTTCTGCTCTTG
>CAUYSK010064536.1:0-47452 GCA_963575035.1 Avahi laniger | reverse complement strand
GTTGAAATTTGCTGTTTGATACTGGAATACATTCTTAAATGTTATATATCATTTTAATGTGCATTTCTCACTTTATGTTTTTTTGCTAATGACTTATTACTTGCTATTTATTTTATATGTATTTTAGACTATGGAAATGATGTTAGACAAAAAGCAAATTAGAGCAATTTTCTCATTTAAGTTCAAAATGGATCGTAAAGCAGAGAGACAACTTGCAACACCAACAACGCATTTGGTCCAGGAACTGCTGATGAACGTACAGTGCAGTGGTGGTTCAAGAAGTTTTGAAAGTGAGACAAGAGCCTTGAAGATAAGGAAGTGCAGCGACCGTCCATCGGAAGTTGAGAATGACCAATCGAGAGCAATCATTGAAGCTGATTCTCTTACCAGCTACACAAAAAGTTGCTGAAGAACTCAAGGTTGACCATTCTACAGTCGTTCGGCATTTGAAGCAAATTGGAAAGGTGAAAAAGCTCGATAAGTGGGTGCCTCATGAGCTGACTGAAAATCAAAAAAATCATTGTTTTGAAGTGTCATCTTCTCTTCTGTGCAACAACAATGAACCATTTCTCGATCAGATTGTGACATGCAATGAAAAGTGGATTTTATGTGACAGCTGGTGATGACCAGCTCACTGATTGGACTGAGAAGAAGCTTCAGAACATTTCCCAAAGCCAAACTTGCACCGAAAAAAGGTCATGGTCACTGTTTGGTGGTCTGCTGCTGGTCTGATCCACTGCAGCTTTCTGAATCCCAGTGAAACCATTATATCCAAGAAGTATGCTCAGCAAATCAGTAAGATGCACCAAAAACTGCGACACATATAGCTGGCATTGGTCACCAGAAAGGGCCCAGTTCTTCTCCACGACCACATATTGTACAACCAACACTTAAAAAGTTGAACAAACTGGGCTACGAAGTTTTGCCTCATCCGCCATATTCACCTAACCTCTCACGAACCGACTACCACCTCTTCAAACATCTCCATAACTTTTTGCAGGGAAAACGCTTCCACAACCAGCAGGATGCAGAAAATGCTTTCCAGGAGTTTTTGGAATCCCGAAGGACAGATTTTCGTGTTACAGGAATAAACCAACTTATTTCTCATTGGCAAAAATGTGTTGATTGTAATGGTTCCTGTTTTGATTAATAAATATGTGTTTGAGCCTAGTTATGATGATTTCAAATTCACAGTCCCAAACTGCAATTACTTTTGCACCAATCTAACACATAAATACATACGGAACACACTCACTCATTAGTACTGCTGACACTTTCTAGAAAAAGGATTGATGAATTGTAGGGTAATACAGGTCCAGCAGCCCAAACCTGAAAATCAAAAATGCTCCAAAATTTGAAACCTTTTGGGTGCTAACATGATGCTCAAATTTTACATTTTGGATTTTTGGATTTGGGATGCTCAATGGAGAAGGTATAAAGCAAAAATTCTGAAATCCAGAACACTTCTGGTCCCAAGCATTTCAGATAAGGGATACTCAACCTATACTCCCTCTTTTCATGTTAAGAGAAAGAAAAGACAAAAGATAAAAAGATTTAGAGCCTCTACCTCACACCAAACGTAAGATTCAGCAACTCTGGGTAAAAAGTAAAAAACAAAGCATCTAGAAGATAATATGCTAATATCTTTAGGACTGTGTTATAGGCAAAGTTTTCTTACACAGTATGCAAAGAACACTAATTATTAAGAAAAATATTGATATATTGGATTTCTTTATAATTAAGAGCTTCTGTTCATCAAATGACACCATTAAGAGTATCCAAAGGCAAGCCAGAGAGTGGGAGACATTAGCAATGCATGTGATCAGCAAAGAATTCATATCTAGGATATGTATAACGGACTCAAAAAAGTCAGTGAGGAAAAAGACAACCCACTTTAAAAACTGGCAAAAAACTTGAATGAACACTCCCGGGTATCCAAATGGCCAATAAATGTGACAAAATGCTCAACGTGATTAGTCATCAGAGAAATGCAAATGAAGTTACATATGCACGATAAGATATGACTAAAATTAAAAAGACTGACAATACGGAAGTGTTGGCAAGGATATGGAACAGCTGTAATGTGAAATGTAAATTGTTAACATCTTTCAAAAGCTGTTTGGCAGTATCTTCTAAAGCCAAACATACTCTGAGACCCAGCAATTGTGCTCTCAGATGTAAACTCAACAGAAACGCATACATTAAGTTTACCAGAAGACACATTCTAGAATGTTTAGAGCAACTGTATTTTACTGTTTGTAATACTAGTAAAGTCACTACTTATCAAAACTGTGTAGCACCCAAATGCCCATCAATAATAGATAAACACATTGTCATATGTTCATGCCCTGGAATGTGTATGTCAGTGAAGAACGCACGAAGTTCAAGAACAGACAAAACTAATCTATGGTAATAGAAGTCAAGAGAGTAAACTATGGGCTGGGATATAAAGTAGGCCTGTTTCATTTCTTGATCTGGATGCTAATGTTCCTTTCCTTTTTAGTCTGTTGAGTTGAATACTATTGATTTGTTTACTTTTCTGTGCATTTATTATACATCATTGAAAAATTTTACCATGAAAGAAGGTAGTACGAAAGCAGGACTACAGAAACATGTCTTCGTGGGTTTAAATGCTGCTTTTCAGTGGACTCTTCTTTTTCTCACGTTTTAGTCTGTTCCGTCTTCCTTTTGACCACTTCTCTGTGCTCTTGTCCCCATTCTTGTGCCAGATCCTGGAGGCACTCACGATGCAGCACATCTTCATGAATAATTTCCAGCTTTGCAGTGAGATCAACGAGAGAGTCGTTCAGCATTTCGTTCACTGCATAGAAACTCACGGCCGGAACGTCCAGTATATAAAGTTCTTGCAGACGATCGTCAAGGCAGAAGGGAAATTTATTAAAAAATGCCAAGATATGGTCATGGCTGAGGTGACAATCGTATATTTCTATATACCTTCATCTGGTGTTCTGTAGAAATTTTAAAGTTATTTAATCTTGTCTATATGAACTTGCACCCTCTTGAGGAGCTATATGGAAGGGCAGAAAAGTAATTGTGTGTGTGAGTTCCTGTTTGTGAGCGTGGGCTGTAGGTGTAGGCAAGAGTCTGATCTGATCTTTCATAGCAATAAATCTGTTAATTCTAAGGGAGTTTGGCTGGGATTCTTCTAGTCGGAAGGAAAAAAAAGAGGAAAAAATGAACCAAAATATAGTGAATGGAGATTAAATGTGGTTACGACCCAGACAGCCAGAACAGCTTCCCCTCTTGTGGATCAGGACTTTTAAAAAAATATTCACCTAATTAAGTTGAACATTTTTTGCCTGATGATTGTCAAGGAGCAGCTAATCGTGGAATCAAGGAAAAGTCTTAGTTGGTTCATTATGGGAAGTCAGCACCTGTGGATGTTGCCTCTGATCAGAAAGGTCCACTCTGCCACTCACGTGACTTGATTTTAATCCTTCCACCTTTTTAAAAAACAAAATCTCGAGTAAATCCACCTATCACTTGGATTTATAATCCCTTCTGCATTAGGGCTCCAGTGGCAGATAGGGTAGTGTGATTAAGAGTCGGCTTGACCGGGACTGCACATGTCAGTTGAACCCCTTTACCGGCCATGGGATGTGTTACTCGAGCTCTCGAACCCTCAGTGAGCTTTTCCGTGAAATGAAAGTACAGCAGGATTCGCTCAAAGAGTGGCTATGCGGATTAAATGAGACGATGATGACATTAATGACTAACATTTTCTGGAAGCCTGCCATTTCTAGGCCCTGTTCTAAGCAATTTATATATACTAATTTATTTAATCTACATGACAGCACCATGAGTTAGGTTTTGTCTCCATTTTTACAGATGAGGAAACTGAAACACAGATTGGGGAATCTAATCTATCTAAAGAGTGTATCTTGGTATCTGGCACATGATTAGAGCTCTTGACTTCTGTGCCAGCCCTTTCTTGATCTTTTGTATTTTATGTAGTGCTGAAATTGGTTTATTCTTACATAGACTCATGAGAAGCGATACTCTAGGGGACAAGTTATGAATAAGAAGGCCTTGACTTTTTTTTATAAAGTGTAAAAAGAAGATGGAAGCATTTAAAACAAGAAAAAATACAGCCTAATTATTAGATTTGGAAAGACAAGTGCAAGCTTGCAATCTATATTTCCATTCAATGCGTTAATGCAGATTTTTCTCTCCTAATATTTTTTTATGACCACTGTAGTATTTTTATCTCTGTGGAATTAAAATTATTATGCTGAAGATTTTTACTTGTTCACTTCTATAGATGAATAAAATCTTGATGACTTTAGTAAGATAGGTATAAGACTGATTTAGGAAGGTAAATACTAACAGAACACCTTTCTGTCTCTGTGAATAAATTTTGTTATTCTGCCTCCACCCCTGCAAGCTTGTAATATAAACAGGCCCTGTCCTTTTTGTAGCTGGTCAATTCAGGAGAGGACGTCCTTGTGTTCTACAACGACAGAGCCTCTTTCCAGACTCTGATCCAGATGATGCGGTCAGAGCGGGACCGGATGGATGAGAACAGCCCTCTCATGTACCACATCCACTTGGTCGAGCTCTTGGCTGTGTGCACGGAGGGCAAGAACGTCTACACGGAGATAAAGTGCAACTCCCTGCTCCCGCTGGACGACATCGTTCGCGTGGTCACCCACGAGGACTGCATCCCCGAGGTGAGTGAGCCCAGCGCAGGGACACCCTTCTTGTCTCTCTCTACGTGGCGTGTGAGGCCGTGGCTTGGTGGAGAGGTCATGGAGGCTGGCCTGGGTGAGCCCCACAGTCCCAAGACCAGCAGGTCATCTCATAGTGGGATTTCAGTTCGCTGGAACATTTTCTCAAGCATTGATTTCGTGTGAAAGAACCTGGGGAAAGTTAGTCTTTCCTTCTGTCTCCTGAAGAAGAAGGGGGAAAAAGCTTCAGCTCTGCAGAACTAATTCAGACTGTTGAGAAAAGAGAATGGGACCTGAATGAACTTCTCAGAAATGAGATTGAGAGTGGGTTGCCATATAGTTCCTGTGAATGTAGACTTAGTCTGTAAGTTAATCCTTTAAAACAAAAACTTTTATTGCAGAAATACTGACTGACCATTATAAAATATTAGGAACTAAAGGTAATCAATGAGAAAATAAAAATAATCTATAATTCTACCACTCATAAAGATTAACCAAGTTTTGAAGTAATCCTTCCAGGCTTCCTTTTTCCCTATTCATATATACTGGTCATTAAGAAAAATCGGATCATATAGTATACATTTTCACCTTTTATGTTTTAAAATATGTAAAATTAGCTTATATTTTAAACTAAATATATGTAGTACATATAGCATATGTAGTACTATCAAATGTATTATTTATTAAGTTTTTGTATTTTTTTTGAAAAGTTAATACAGTCGTGTTGCTTTATAGTGGGGGGGGGTGTTCCGAGAAATTCATCATTAGATGATTTTGTTGTTGTGTGAACACCATAGAGTGTACTTACACACACCTAGATAGCATAGCCTGCGACACACCTAGGATACATGCGTGGCCTGTTGCTGCTGGGCTACAAACCTGTACGGCACGTGACTGCTGAATACTGTAGGCAGTTGTAACACAGGGGTAAGGATTCGTGTATCTAAACATATCTACACATAGAAAGGGTACAGCAGAAACACAGTACTGTCATATTGTGGGACTGCTACCATATATACAGTCCCTTGTTGACCCCAGTGTCATTATGCGGCACATGACTGTACATTTTGGAAAGTTCACATATCAAAGACTATAAAGGGGTAAACCGTGAAAACTCCCCTCATCTGTTCCCCCCACCCACCCCACACAGAAAATAATTTATTACATTCTTGTATATCTTTCCAGAGTTTTGCATATAAGCCCACGCAATATAGAACTTTATTTCCCCACCTCCTTTTTTGTAAATACAAAAATTCACCATATGTAACCTAACAGTGTAATTTCTTTCCAAATCAGTTCATAGATTCCAAATTTCTTTTCTATTGCATGAAATTCCAACGTAATTGCCTCTGTGTGTGTTGAACTAATTTATAATATGATGAGATAATAAGTAATAATAAGAAAACAACGAGATTGCATTTTTCACACAACCTTGACCACACAGTGAGTTATCAAACTTTTGGATTCTTGTATATCAGATAGATGAAAACAGTATTTCAAAATAGTTTTAATTTACTCTTGTTATGGATAAGGGAGGTAGAACATTACAACTAGTATTAGGGATGAGGGGACTATAGTATTATAACAAGCATTGGTTTGCTTTTTCCCCTTTTTTATTCGAAATACAACAGAAGTGCAGAAAAGCACACAGACCTAAATTGTATGGTAGAATGACTGTAAAGAGAACAGCTTCATCACCACAATCCAGGTCAAGACACACGACAAACCCTACCCATACCCCTTTCCTGTCTTCAGCTTCCCCCCAAGGGCTCCCTCCTGAAGGTAACCGTGAGCTGACTTCTGCGTAATCCCACGGTCGCTTTTACGTGTACATCCCTGGAGGATATAATTGAGTTTTACAAGGTTTTGAACTGCCTTTATGTATCATTTTGTGTCTTTTTAACTTCAGCTTTGTGTTGTGAAGGTTCGTATATCCTGATGCGGGTAGTTGTATCCATTTCCTTTGCTTTAGAGCAGTGGTCCCCAACCTTTTTGGCACCAGGGACTGGTTTCATGGAAGACGATTTTTCCATGGACAGCGGTGGGGGCGGGGGCGGTTTGGGATGATTCAAGTGCATTACATTTATTGTGCAGTCAGACCTCTCTGCTAATGATAAATCTGTATTTGCAGCCGCTCCCCAGTGCTAGCATCACTGCCTCAGCTCCACTGCAGAGCATCAGCCATTAGATTCTTATAAGGAGCCACAACCTAGATCCCTTGCGTGCTCAGTTTACAGTAGGGTTTGTGCTCCTCTGACAGTCTAATGCCTCCACTGATGTGACAGGAGGCGGAGCTTACACGGCGACAAGAGTGATGGGGAGCGGCTGTAAATATAGATGAACCTTCGCTTGCTTGCCGCCACTCACCTCCTGCTGTGTAACCCAGTTCCTAACAGGCTATGGACCAGGTCTGTGGGGTTGGGGACCACAGCTTTAGAACATTCCTTTCTTTCATGGCACTGTGATATGATTTCCCATGCTTCTATTGCTGCTCGTTTCATTTGTTTCCGGCTGTTGGGACCGGTGCATGCTTCCTGGCCCACACATGTCCCCTTCTGTCCAGGGCATGTGTATACTCAGAAGTGCAGGTGTGGGCTCGTGGGGTGCATTTTTTCAGTTCGACTTCATAATATCCAATTGTTTACAGCATAATTGCTTCAGTAGCCATCCCTCCTTCCATCCCTGCTAACATCTGATATTATCAGATCCCTTAGCAATTTTTTTTGTCAATTTAATGATTGTGTAAGTAGTATCTCATAGTGGCTTGTTTTGTTTTAAATTTTGGAAGCTTTGTGGAGATGTCTACATTCCATATGATTCATTCATTTAAAGTGTACCGTTCAATGGTTTTTAACATATTCACAGGGTTATGAAGTCACCATCACAGTCTAATTATAGAATATTTTCACCGCCCACAAAAGAAACACCATGCCCATTAACAGTCACTCACCATTTCTTTCCCAAACCCCTAATCCTAGGCAACGGCTAATCTTTCTGTACATATGGATTTGTCTATTTTAGGCATTTCCTATAAATGGAATCATATAATTGTGGTCCTTGTGAGTGGATTTTTTTCACTTAGCATGATTTCTTTCAAAGTTCATGCAAGTTGTAGCATATGTCAGTACTTCATTCCTTTATATTGCTGAGTAATATTCCATTATATAGATACACCACATTTTGTTCATCTGTCAGTTGATGGACATTCAGATTGCTTTGACTTTTTGACTGTTGTGAATAATGCTGCTATGCACATTTGTGTAAAGTTGGCAGGGGAATAGAGTGACCACCTTTCTTGGTCCATCCTTCTCACCATGAAGAGGAAGCAGCTAATCGATTCTACACATACTAAGTTGAGTTTTCAGAAAAGCTTGTTTGTATCTTGCAGGTTAAAATTGCATACATTAACTTCCTGAATCACTGCTATGTGGATACTGAGGTGGAAATGAAGGAGATTTACACCAGTAATCACATGTGGAAATTGTTTGAGAATTTTCTTGTAGACATCTGCAGGGTAAGCCTCTCTGGAACTAAGGGGACAGAGTAAAAGTGTGAGTGAGTGAGTGAGTGAGTGAGAGAGAGAGTGACCTACAGGCTTTTATTTCTGGTTGTTAAGGGTAATCAGCAGGAGGGGCTCTCAGTATTTTGGTGTAGGTTTTGGTACAAGGTTTGCAGCTCCTAATTGTCTTCCAGGCCTGTAACAACACAAGCGACAGGAAACACGCCGACTCGATTTTGGAGAAGTACGTTACCGAAATTGTCATGAGTATTGTGACTACCTTCTTCAGCTCTCCCTTCTCAGACCAGAGTACGACTTTGCAGGTAAGAAATACCGAGGTAGAGCAGATATTCGCAGACCTTCAGCCGTTGCGCCTGCTGCCAGTTTGGGAGTGGGCAGCTGTCGACGCGCTGCTCTGCGAGGCGTTAATAAAAGACACTTTTCTCTTGGTGGAGGACGGCTCTCGCAGGATCTCTCGGATAAAGAAGTACCTGAGGATATTTTCGTACACTGGATGGTTCTATTCATTGTTGATTTTCTTCTTAAAATCTTTTCCTTTTTTTTTTTTGTTTTTTTCCTGCCTTCTGTCTTCTCCATCCCTCCCCCCAGTCCTAGAGAGCAGCTCTTAAATAGATGTTAGCGTATTATTAACACTTAACTTTTTCAAAAATTAAAAACACCTGAAAATCTCCCTTTTAAGTGGGAGTGTGTACTTAGAGTTCATCAGAAGTGTGTGTGGCTGGAGTGAGAACTTGTCTGGCCACGACGGGGGGCTGTTCCATCGCTCAGCTCCCCGACACCGTTCGTGGAGATCTGAGCTCACGATGCCTCCCGAAGTCGTGCGGCGCCCAGCCCTGTGGCCCTGCACGGGCCTTGGGTCCATGGGTCTGGGGGATGTTTTCATTATTTTTTTACTTGGAAAAAAATAACTTTTCTTTTTGCAACTGACGTGTGGCGCTGTTGCTGTGGCGGTCTTACCGCAGGCCTGTGCAGCGAAAGCTGGGCTTGGTCTCCAGTGGGCAGAAGAGAAGTATTAGCTGTCCTTGTCGTGGAAAGACCTGGAGGCTGTCCTGGGGCTGATGCCCAAGGTAGTTGGATTGTAGACAAGTAATCAAAATAAATGTAAGTTCTCCAATGGAGGATTGTTATATTTCTTAGCTACTGCTATATTCCAGTAACTGTGCAAAAGAGTTTATATAAGCTGAGAAGAGCCTGTGAGGTAAATGGTGTTTTCCCTGTTTTGAAGCTGAGTACACTCAGCTCAGAGGATTTAATTACCACACCTGTCACAGTCATGGCTGTTAAGTGGCATAACTTACGATTTCAACTCTATTCTGTCTGACTCTAAAACTTGATTATGAAATTTTTAGTGAAGGACTAAGGATAACCTTCTATTTAGTTTAGACGTAACTATAAAAGCCAGCAGTTAAACTAAAATATGCAGTTATGATGCTGCCTTCAGAGTGTCTGAACATACTTCCTAAGTAATTGGTGGACAGGAGCTTGTTAGATCCCAAGCTCTGAGTTATGGGACTTGCTCCTTACCAAGTGCTTTTATACCAGGAGCCCTCCAGGAAAGCTGCTTTGGTAGTAAGGTTGGACTTTATTCTCTTGTAATATAGAGTGACAATTTCCATGACGATGCCCATTCCCCAATAGACCACGAAACAGCATTGCAAAACCAAAATGTCAGAGTCAGTGAAATTAATTGGAAAACCCTAAACACATATTTGTGTTTTGGTTTTTCATCTCGGCCTACTTTCCTTCTTACCCTACTTTGCTTATGAACCAGTTTTTGCCCCAACGGATATGCAGAAATTGTCAGAGAAGTAAATCCCCAACATAAAAGTTGGTACCTAGCAAGGTCCAGGTTGTCCACATATATTTAGAATATAAAGTCAAGTTTTTTTTAAAGAGGTGGCTTATGGATTTCTGGGGCATTTATTGTCAACAAATGCTATTTTTGATGTTTTCATAGCCTTTTTTGTTGTTGCTGAAAGGCATCTTATCTGCCTAGATAGATGCTTCCTTCCTTCTCTCTCTCCTTCCCTCCCTCCCTTCATTTGTAAGGGAGGAAACTGGGGAACTTGGGTCTGGCTGTGTTGTGTTTAAGGTGCCAGTGGAATGTCCAAGAGGCAGATGGAAATGTGGGATCCAGAGAGGAAGAAGGAATTCTGGAGGCTTTAGAACAGGACAGAGTTTGGTTAAAATCTATTTTGCCCTTTACCTGCTCTGTGAACTTGGGTAAGTTCCTGAACTGCAAAACCTCTTTTCTAGTATGTCAAATGGGGATATAATGTCAGCCTTTCGGGCTCTTGTAAGAATTAGAGATGATGTTTATGAAACAGCACAATGCCTGGCATGTAATAGGTGCTTAGTAAATGGTACCTTATGCTCCTACTGCTAAACCGTAAGCTATATGAGGACAAAGTTATGCCGTCTGTGCATGGTCATCTCATGTACTGTCTTATCCCTTGCACCTGGCATTGTGACTGTCACCAAGTCGCTAAGTTGTTGAGTAAACAAATAAATAAATGAGATTCGGGAGAGTAGTAGAGACCAGAGATAAACATTCACTAGTTGAAGTCTTAGCCTGGAAAATGAAATGGTGGACTAGAAGGGAACTGGAGAGAACACAAATAATGAAGGACAGAATGTGAAATTGGCTAAAGGGAGGTCAAGGAGGCATCATGCAGGCAGGAGGAGAGATTCAGGAGGAAGTGGGACCTCAGGAACAAAGGGGAGAATTTTAGGAAGAAGGTGATGGACGGCCATGTCCTTTTGCCCAAGAGGTTGAGTGAGCTGATGCTGCCAGATCGCTCATTGAATTTGGATAAATAAGAGAGAGCTGCTCTTACCCATTTAATCATCTTTTGTATACCAAGGTGTCAGATGGGAGGAGAGCAAAGGTTCAGTAAACATTGGTTCAATTGAATAAATTTAGCCAAGAGATGCTGCTTTCTTTGAGTTAGGCTCTTGGGTTCCCATCCTAAATCCAGCACTTACTAGACAGTAGAGCGGGTGACGATGCCACTGCTCACTTGGCAGAGTGACGGTGTGGGCTGAGTGAGATACGTGTTGCAGCACTTAGCACAGGACCCAGCATGCAGGACGTGCTCGGGGTGAATGGCTGCTCTCGTTGGGCCCTTGAGTTAGCTCAGCAGCTAACAAGCAGCCACAAAACTCAGGCACTAAATATTAGGTTTTCCTGGCCAATTTCTCAGGCTCCCTATGCTCCTGATATAGTTTACCGTCTTGCAGGGCCGTGATGCCTAAGGCAGGAAGGACTGGAGAAGGCAGTGAGAGTCTGGCTCCCAGATGAACTTAGTGGAAAGAGCGTGGTTTTTTGGCATCAGAGAGCCCTGCAGTTGACTCACTGCTTTGCCATTGCTTCTTTTTTCTTTTGGATACTTTTTCCTTTCTGGGCCTTTGTTTTTCATTTATGATGTGAGGGTAACTCCTGTGTCACAGAATGGTTACTGAGTCCCAAATGAGATCATACATGCAGTTTTCTGGCACATACTATGACTTAATAAATGGAAGTTATCTGAACAGTGCTTACAGGAGGAGTTCTGAATTTTTAATTAAAATCCTCCCCTCCCAGTACTTTTCATTGTTTTTATTTGATCTCAGAAATCTCTTCATAGTTTTCCAATACTTTTTGTTTTGTTAACTCTCACTATTTTTTGGAGGGACTGTGCAAGCTGTATCCCCCTAAACCAAAGCCTGATGAAATAGCTCACCATAAACAGTTGTCTTTGCCTTGCAGGTCCACAGCTGCCCTTCGGATGGAGACCAAAATTATAATTTTTTAATGCATTCAGGAAACCAGTCAAATTGATGAAGTGGACATTTGAGTTCTCTTCAAAATGAGTACAAATTTACACCTTCATAAAAAGGAATAAATCCTCCGATTTAGTTAACTTCTAAGTACTCATCTATAAAGAATGAATATTTATAAAGAATAACCATCAGAATTCTCTTGTGTATCAATAAGACATTGCCAAAAATAAAAAAGTGGTGTTATAGCAGAGACCCACTTAGCAGCTTGTTTTGCTGATTAAAAATATGGGTTCTAGTCATAGGATAATGTCTGGAAGGAACTGTGGGGTTAATCTACCTCATTCCACTTAGTTCATATATTGGACAAAGCTAAAGCTCAAAGAGTTGAAGTAGTTTGTGTAAAATCATACAGCTAGTGGGTAACAAGAATGGCAGTCTTAGGACTTGGCTCCGCTGCTCCTTCTTGTGGTCAAACTTAGATAGCATCAAGTTTG
The DNA here is from genome assembly GCA_963575035.1 of Avahi laniger. Taxonomy (NCBI): domain Eukaryota; kingdom Metazoa; phylum Chordata; class Mammalia; order Primates; family Indriidae; genus Avahi; species Avahi laniger. The sequence goes on along the minus strand of CAUYSK010064536.1, from coordinate 34,988 downwards.
TGCGTTGCCTTAAAATGCTTCTAACTTTTTCTGTCTTGGCGGGGCAACTTCTGCAATCCAGCAAAGCAGTGTCTCTGATGACATCACCAGCGATCTACAAATAAACTCTTCTTTTCACATTGCCTCTCTCTCGGCACCTCTTTCTTGCAGACGCGCCAGCCCGTCTTTGTGCAGCTGCTGCAAGGCGTGTTCAGGGTTTACCACTGCAACTGGTTAATGCCGAGTCAGAAAGCCTCCGTGGAGAGCTGTATTCGGGTGCTCTCTGATGTAGGTAAGATACCCAGTCGGTTTGGATAGAACATGATGAAAACGAGTTGCCTAACAGTAGTAAAGGCTACCATTTGTTGCACACTTGCTCTAGCTTTTCTAGAGCTGGAGTTGCAGAGCCAGACCTGGAACCCAGGTCTTCTTGATTCCTCAGCCTTTTTTTTTTTTCCATCTTTCCCAAGCCAGCATCTCTCAAAGAGCCAGTGGATCCCAAAGTAAGATAGGCCTTGAAAAACAAGATATGATGGTTACTTTAGGAAAGTCTTGGCAAGTCACAGTACACACAAGCTTATTCAAGGCTCTGAGACGTCCCTCATTCAAGGAACTTCTTTGTTTAGTCCAGCAAACATATTTGACCGTGTGGAAACTGTTTTTTCCTACAAAGCACCTGTCAAATCCCAAGGCACACTATTTCTCAGCAGGTGCACTGGTCTCTCTGCCACTTGGTGAGCAGTGGTTCTCCTTTCCTCTCCAACCCTCCTCGTGTCTCACCTCTCATGGGCAGCTTTGGAAGGAAGTTAGGACAATTACTTCTCCCTTCACCCAGACTTTATCAGACTCTATTACTCTTCCCCTTGCCTGACCCCTGTAAATGCTATGCAGAGGCCTGAACTTCCTGCCTGCAGTTGAGAAGAGAGTAACCTGCCTGTAGTAGCTATTTAGATCCCTACAGACAGTAACCAGAAGATCAAGACAGGTGTGGTTCTTAGCACTGTTTAGTGGCTGTCCTACAAGAATAGATTGTGTTTATTAGGACCTCTTGCCTGATTTCCTTTACTCTTGTGTGGTGTGAGTTGGTGTCTTTTTATATTTATTTATGTGGCAGTATTTCACACTGGGAGATTACACTTTGACAGTATACACACTACATGTTCATGATGGGATATCTCAGAAACAGGGCCCTGCAAGGGAATCCCCAGAGAACCCTATACTTTCTGCATACGTGATCATCCACCTTAAAGGATGTGCTCGTTGAGGCCAAAGGAAACTTACAAGTGAGTCCTTGCCACAAAGTTAGTTGTTGGTTAAAATTTGAGCAAGTCTCTGACTTGACTAGCAGCTCAGTGCTTATTAGAGGGGTGAAATCTTTCAGTTGTCTCAGGGGTGATAAGAAAAAAGACAAGGAGAGTTGATGTCTGTGAAGTAGTAGGGCATGAAAACAGCACAGCCCACTAACTCTAGGAACTCACTTTTATGTCTCGTGGAATTACCTCCTCCTCACGAAAAGCACGTCCGGAGCCCACTGAGTTCATAGTTTAGCTTGTAATACGGCATCCAAGGCTCAGGGGTTTCTAGCTGAGATCAGTGTATCCTGTGCACCTTGCTTTTTAATTTTTATATTATTTGTATTTTCCCCCAAATTTCCCACTTTCTTTATTAAACTGTTAGAAAGTTGCTGGCTGGCTGATGGTTCCTTTCCCTAGACTTTATTTTTTTTTATTGGGATTTAAGTGACTGCTTCTCAGATTCCCCTTTCAGGATGTTGGAGTTGTTTTTACAGTGAGATACAGGTGCCAGAGCACCTTCTTTGCTTTCCTGTTTTGAAGCATTGAAGACAGGAAATAGTTGTTTTTTTGAGGTTCTCCCACATGGGAAAAAGGATTATTAGTCTCAGTTACTTTTGTTTTAAAAATTTTAGATGTATAGGAAAGTCGCAAAGATAATACAGAGAGTTCCCACAGACACCCCCACCCCGTTCTCCCATCGTCAGCGTCTTGCGTTATCTGGGCGCCTTTGCGGAAACCAGGAAACTCACACTGGCATGCTGCTGTTGCCTGAACTCCAGACTTGATTCAGGTTTCACCAGTGTTTGCGCTAATGGCCTTTTTCTGTCCCAGGAGCCGATCAAGGCTACCACATTGCATTTAGTTGTCATGGCTTCCCAGTCTCTTCTGGTCTGAGACAACTTTTCAGTCTTTCCTTGTTTCCTATGACCTTGACAGTCTGGTCAGGTGTCCTCTAGAATGTCCCCCATTGTGGGTTTGACTGATGTTTTTCTCATGGGTATCCTTTTTTTTAAGAGGAAAAAAGAAAGGCCTATATTGAAAGAATAGCTTTTATCATTATAAATGCTAGCTTTTGTATTGTTTGGCTTAAGTCAGTATTTTGTAGACTGTTGAATAGAATAACAAACTTGAGAAAGAATTTTTAGAAAAACAGTTCATTGGCCAAATAAATTCCCTGTCTTGATAATTCTTAAACTACTGAACATATCAGTAACCCTGAGAAGCCATTCACTGAGGAAACTCATTGAACTTTAACTCCAACTTGCCCACACTTCGTGACCTCGGAGCATCTTAACATTCCTTGGAGCTACCGTCCCCCAGAATTCACGTTGGGAAACCTTACCGTGAAAGATGGTGGAGTAGAGTTGAGCTTCTCAGTCTTCACATTCACGGCCACACAAGATGGCATGTTATGGGCATGGAAAAAAATCTGCATGATGGGGAATGGAGAGTTAAGTTCATCTCTCTGTGACAGAAGTTGTGGTCTCACGAGACATCTTTGTCCCATACAGCCAAGAGCCGGGCCATTGCCATACCTGTGGACCTGGACAGCCAAGTCAACAACCTCTTCCTGAAATCCCACAACATTGTGCAGAAAACAGCCATGAACTGGCGGCTATCCGCACGTAATGCCGCTCGCAGAGACTCTGTTCTGGCAGCTTCCAGAGACTACCGGAATATCATTGAGCGATTGCAGGTAATGCCTGATGCTGAGAGGAGTGGTGCTTAGCCAGGCTTCAGGTGTTTCCCACAAACAGCAGTGTCCTGGAGCCCGAGAATATCCACACTGGGCCATAGGGAGGTGTCAGGGTGGTGGTGAATAGTCAGTGTTACAACGTACGTAGGGCCAAGAGTGTGAAGCTACTTAGGAAGAAAAAGTTCCTGACAAAGTGATGGTCTTTAAAGATTATTCGCAGATTTACAGATGTCTTTGTGAAGAATGGGGACTTTGCTCTTATTAGGAAGGAATATTTACATATTATAAGGGGATGCTTAGAATAAAGGCATAAAGTTTCCATTTTTTCCATCACTCTGGGATATTTAGACTTTTAAATCAGCAGGTAAACAAGTGTAAGTGATACCTGAGAGAAGAGTTTTATATCAGAATGAGTCAGATGAAAATAAAAATATGCAATTTAGCTAGATTATATTCTTTGTTTCTTGGCACCTACTGGAAGATCTGTTCTTCCTTTGTTAAAGGGGAAGGTAGCAAGTATTAGATGGATGTTAAACACTTAAACATACATCTTAACATTATTATCTTTTTTTAACAAGCACGTGAAATGATTCTCTCACAGGTAGTACGTGGACCACAGTTTGGGAGTCACAGATCCTTTGGATGAGCACCGCATAGTGGTTAAGAGTGTGGTCTCAGGCTAGTGCCTGGGGTAAAATCATGGCTCTGCTGCTTAGAAATGGTGTGACCTTGGGAAAGTTACTTAACTTCTCTGTGTTACAGTTTCCTAATTTGTAAAATAGAATAGTAGTACCCCATGGGGTGATGTGAAGATTTAAGAGTGTTGATAACACATTCCAGTTATCTGTGTCTTGTGAAACAAATTACAACAACAATTACTTTGTTCTCTTTTAGTGTTCTGGGGGTCGACTTGGCTCAGTGAGGTGTTTCTAACTCGGTCTTTCAGGAGGTTGCAGTCAGATGGAGACTGTGGTCACACTCATCTTAACACCTTACTCACTCACATGTTTGGCAGTTGATACTGGTGGTTAGGTGGGATCTCAGATGGAGTTGTTGACTAAAACATCTATTAATATGTGTAGCTTCCCCATGTGGCCTAGGCTTCCTTACAACATGGCAGCTGGGTCCCAAGATGAGCATTTCTAGAGAGAAACAAATGAAAGCTTTGTTGTCTTTATGACCTAGCTTCAGAAGTGTCACATAGCATTGCTTCTACTGTGCTGTGTTGGTCAGCGTAGTTCCAAAGGTCCACTGAAGTTCAAGGGGAGGGAATCCAGATCAGCATTTGATGGGAGAGATGTCGGTGTCACATTGTAAGAAGAACATGTGAGATAGGATATACTGTGGTGGCCACGTATGGAAAATACAATACACTTAAAGCACCTAGAACAGTTCCTGGCATGTATGGAGCCCTCGGTTGAGAGCTACTATTATTATTATTGTTGTTACTACTATAATAATTACTACCATTAGTTCATCAGTCTCTGAGGTGACATAACTTACCTCTGATTCATTCATCAGTGTCATGCTAGGACTGGGGATGGAATGGTGAGCAAAACCAGAAATGACATTTATCTTTGTCATGTCCCAAGTTTTGGAGGGGAGAGGGAGAATAATTTTAAGCATAAAATGATGAGAAGGACAAATGTTACAGAGGAGAAGTGAGTAATGCTTGAAAGATTCTGATGAAGAGCCTAATCTTGCCTGGGGTTAGGGGTGTGGGAGTCATGGAAGGCTTTGCTGAGGAAGTAACATTTGAACTAAGATCAGAAGGAACAGTAGAACTTAAAGAGTGAAAAGAAGGGAACAGCATGTGTGAAGAGTGTTGTACAGAAAAGATAGTGCTTCCAAAGACCAAAGGAAGGGTGGTGTGGGTGGTGTGGCTGGAGCCCGGGGAGCTGGGGGTGTCGGCAGGGTTTCATGGATCAAGTTAAGAATTTCATTCGAGGTTGCAGTGAGCCATGAGGATGCAACTGCACTCTACCTGGGCCGACAGAGCGAGACTCTGTCTCAAAAAAGAAAAAAAAGAATTTCAGCCTTTGTCAGGACAGAACCGGTCTTGATTCCAGATGGAGTGCTTCCTGAGCCCACTGTGCTTTTATTAATAGGAAGGAAGGGATGCTGTAGACACGTACCTGTAGGAAACACAATATTTTCTTACCTGCTCAAACTAAATACATTATTAATATCTGCAATCAAACACACCAGTTTCTTACGCTTTTCTTAGATTTATTATGCATGTTCTTGAGAAATGAAAGAAAAGACATAAATAGGTAATACTGTCATAAAGACTTGGCCAGTGGCCTAAGGGATCCTCAGTATCCAAGCATTTATTGTCTGAGTCACTGTGGTGGTGAGATTGCCTAGTACAGCAAAAGGTGTCGTAAGAAATTCACTCACAAACTGACAACTTATGTAATTAATCCCCATTTAGACATCCCCCTCGCTTACACTAGCATCTGCCCTACCCATCGCTTCGCCATCTTTGTTGGTGTCTCCCTGGTTGCTGTACATTTGACAATACAATGCAAATCAATTGCAACGTAAAGTTCAAACTTTGCGAAAGATGCAGGATTTTGTGAAATATATGAACATGATATTAAATAATGATTTCAAGCCCATGCAAACGCCATAGACAAAGATTTACCAGAGTTAGGACCAGTAACTATTGGAGAAGAGAATATTGATGGGGTGCTTCCAAAGGGGAAACTGTTGAGGAAACTGATAAGACCCTCAGAGAATTTTGCAAAATCGACCCTGTTTTTTTACTTATGCTGTGAAAATCAGCATGAATTAAGGGATGTTGCAATGTACTATCTTATAATTTTGTTGGAAAAACTACCCCTCCAAAGAAATCATTTAATTCATTCATGCATTCTTTATGCATCTTAGAAATTATCAAGTAGTTACAATTATCACCCAAATTTTATTAAATATAAGATGAAATTATCTTCATGTGGTTTAGTTTTAGTTTCTGGTCAATTCTTTCTTGACCCTAATTGGGTCTCCAGTTGAGATGAATGCAATTTAAATGGCATTCCTGTGCAAACGTCCTTGGATGACTAGGCCCTCCTATATTAACCAATGTCCTATGTTTGGCCCCTGTTTTAGGCAGCATGCCTCTAGTTAGGTTTTGAGTCACCAAGCCTTAGAGCAGGCTTTAGCATCTTTTGAAGATAATTTCTCATCTGTTTTCTATCATTTGCCTTTAAATGGTGTTTGTTGTGTTGGTTTTGCTGCTCTTTCAACTTCTCTCTGTTTTCCTTTCCTACAGCTATGTGTTTTGCATTTGAAGACCATCATGCTATCAGGGTACATGTATTTAGCATGTTGATATAGCATGTTCATTCACTTGTGTTCTCATGTTTGTATGACTTTTTATTATGTGAATAATTCATGCTCATTGAAAATAATTAGACAACACTGACAAGTATCTCTGTATAAAAGAAAATTAGAATCACCTGTAATCCCACCACCCAGATAAAAACAAAAGTGATGCTTTAATATTTGATGTTTATCCTTTGGACATCGATGTTATTTGTAAGAATAGGATCATAGAGTTCATACTATTTTTTGACCATTTTTATACTCATATCGTAGTCATCTTTCCATGTTGTTAAATGTATTTTTTGCATTAAATTTTAAATTGTATGGAACGATCCCTTGAGTAGGATAAGGCCATCTCGAAAGAAGGGGTGGTGGGAATGTTGACTTGTTTTTACTTTGTTTTCTGCATCAGGGGCTAATGCTTCAGGTAACCACTGGGCAACGTCTAATAATTTGAGATAAATGCCAGACAGTATTAAAGTTACTCTAACCTGGCCTAGCCTGTGCGTCATGTTTTAGGACAAAAATCAGTGTTCTTCCCCTCCTGTGGTCGGCATCTGCCTGAGCTTTCGACCAAGGCTATACTTCCATTCCAGGACATCGTCTCTGCGCTGGAGGACCGTCTCAGGCCCCTGGTGCAGGCAGAGTTATCTGTGCTGGTGGATGTTCTCCACAGACCCGAGCTGCTTTTCCCAGAGAACACAGATGCCAGAAGAAAATGCGAAAGTGGCGGTTTCATTTGCAAGTAAGCAGCCTCTCTCTCTGGGGTGGTCAGTTGCCAGACCTTGATGACCAGACAAAGCATTTGTTCCTGAAGGAGGAGACGTTGTCCTGGTTTTTAACTTTGATGAATGCAAGGTCATGTGCTAGAGTGCAAAGTAAGTTTGTCTATGATATCTGACTTATTGACACTGTTTTGGTTTGTTCTTTTGTTTTGTTTTTGGTGAGAATTTCTCATGTTAATTGCATGCCCATTCATTTGTTTGCCATTCAACAGATACTTACAAAGCACCTAGCATGTGCTGTGGTACAGACATAAAAAAGTCATGACCCTTCAACCTTCAGACATCTTTGACCTACCCATGACCTCATAAACTTTCCCTAACAACAATTTTGTAGTTTCTTAGTTTATGCCTTGGAGCATAATCTAAAAGAAGCAAGTGATTCCATGACTAGAAATTTCCATTAGACTTTTGCCCTAAGGTTAGTTGTTTGTTTAGCTTGAGTCTGGGTTCTGCCTATGAGTTTATTAGTTTTCTGGGCCCCCGAAGGACAAGGCTGTGGATGAGGGAACACTTGTATTTTGGCCCCAACCATCAGCCTCAAAAGGTGTTTTTTTTTTTTTTTTTAAAAAAAAAAAGGTGTTGGCATGTTTTAGCCATTTTACTGGCATCCCTCAGTGGATAAATAGCCACACTTTATGACCGAGCAGGTTTGAGAGGACCTCTGTCTCCTTTCTCCTCCCCAGATAATCTCTCCATTGTACGGGGCCACTCCTGCCCCGTGAGCCTGTTTGCCGTTACTAACCAGCAGGTGTCGCTATTGGAACACAGTCGCTTACAGGCGGTTCTCAGTGCAGCGAATGCCGGGAAGTGTGTTTAACCTGGGAGCCCTTAATAAATATTTGTTCGTTAACTGTGACTAGTTACAATAAATTACAATAAATTGCTCACGAAGTGTTTTTAATCGAAAGATAGTTCCGGGGATGTAATCCGTGGTTTCCCCCCCATTCAGGTTAATAAAGCATACTAAACAGCTGCTGGAGGAAAATGAGGAGAAGCTCTGCATCAAAGTCCTGCAGACCCTCAGGGAAATGATGACCAAAGATAGAGGATATGGAGAAAAGGTACCGCATTTTATTTCCCTGTTAAAGCCATGGTTTACTGCTAAATCGAAGGGGGTAGTATTTAAAACCCACCTTGGTTCAGGCATTACTGACTGAAGAGTTAACCTTTATTTTTAAGCTATTTATCCTGCCCCTAAAGGTAGTTAAATCATATGACTGTTTCCTTTAAAAGTCATACGTGCTTAGTTGTCTCTTATAGGCTGCTTGCCACATAATCTAAGGTCGGAGAACTAATAATAACAAGATTTTTATCTGTTTAAATTCCTGGTGAAAAGTAAATGCCTCTTGTGTATCAGAGTATACATTCCTGAATTTTGGGTTCCAACTAAGCACACCTGTGGATTTACTTCCTTCGGATGAAATGTTGCACAATCTTTCCAGTGCATCAAGAAACTCCCTGCAGTTCTAACTGGTATTAAGGCAAGCAGACCTGTCACCACTTCTGATGAAGGCTGTGAAATGGATGATCCCCATGAGCTGATGATTCTTAGTGTATGCAATGAGCTAGGAAATGGTGAGACCATTCCTCACACCTCCGATATTGAGCAAAGTAGGAGAAAAGCAATCCCCACGGTCCCTTCTTTCAGCCCCCAGCAAAAAATCATGAGCGTAAGTTTAAATCTCACCCATTTTAATTTGAAGGTAATATAATAACATTCACTAATTGTCTACCAGCCACTTTTAGCACTGATACGACTGACTTAATCAAAATACCCAGTAACTTATTTTTTCAGCTCTGGGAAGAAGCCTTGATAATTAAATCACAGCCTTTCTTGTCAAAATGGATGGGGACAGCCAGATCATCACAAGTATGAAAGTCTGTCTACAGGAATGTTGTTTTCTAACCTGAGTAACATTTCTCATTAATATTAGAGCAGTGTAACAAGTGAGAAGTCCTTGGATAAGACAAGAAAATATACAATCCTATTGCAGTGTACATTCCTCCACTGTCCCCAGATCACAAGGCTTTTAAATGTCACTCTACATTTTTGGAATATATAAATTAAAAGGTGAATAAATGTTGACTAATTAGAAAACAAGTTTCTGTAACTCAGTAGGAATTTTGTGGAGGAACCTTCTGGACAAGAGTTTATAAATATAAATAATAGAGGGGAGAACCCTGGTAAGGTGAGAAGTGGCAGGATGGCCTCTTCAGACAGATACCGGTATAGGCACCTAGGGGGGGCCTTGCTCTATTAAAAAAAAAAAAAGAAAAAGGGAAAAAGAGGAAAGGTTGATGGCAGAGAATGCACTTACCAGACACATAAATAATAGCCATTTATTTCACAAGATCTTCATTTGTCTTAAAGTGAGCTTTTAGAAATGTTTGTGAGATATGATTCTGGTTACAAAAATCCATTCTCAATAATAAGGTCAAATCTACCAAAGGGACTGGGACCTTAACCAGCAGAGTGAATATATTTGCATCTGTGAGCATAAAACTTGATTTTTCAAATGTGGAAACCACAGTTTTCTCTTACGTGGGCTGGTTGTTCTTTGTATAACCGAGGCACTTAAACCTTGGTGTCTTTACTCTCGTGAATGTTGTAAGTTGTGATTATGCACGCAGTTGCCTACAGTTGTCTTTTTATAACATGGAAGTACTGTCCCAGAGTTTCCTGAGTCTCTGCTGCATGGCAGGCAGGTATCTTAGGGTCTTTGGGGCCAGGAGGAAGGTGTGCTGTCCGCCTCCTCTCCCAGCCCATTAGTGCCAACTGGGGGAACTTCCCAGACCAGGGAGGATGCCACACTGGAAGCATCGTGATGTTGCCTGTTACAAAGCTCACAGAGAATGACAGGGCCTGGGGTTAAGAGGACCCCCAAAGGGGATACTATGAAAGAGTAAATCGTCAGGGTTTAGCAGAGGTTCTTGAGCTCAACTCTCCTCCCTTTCAGCTGGTGAAGAAATTAGTCACACCTAAGCAGAGAGGCTTGGAGGAAAGATGACATTTCTTTCCAGTCTGGCTGGGGCTCTCATCCCCCTTCGTGAAAGTGAAAATACTATAGGTCAGTATGGGAAATGCCATGAAACTGAGGAAGCTGTTCTAGAAACCCATGTTAGTCAGCAGCTCCAAAACCTACAGCACATTCTTGCAGTGCTTCCGGCCCGACGCCTTGGCTGTTGGAAAATGCTCCTTAACCATTCACATTGATTGAACCTCAAAAGAGAGGGAGGGAGAGGCAGGGGCAAAGAGAGGCAAGCTAAATAGAGCATTTTTTTTTCTCTCAGTATTAACTTTGTTTCATTAAAGCTTTTTGAAGATGCTTTTGATGGTTTACTGGCTGTCCCTGTTTGACTAAAGAAGCATGACACCCAGGGCAGGCCAACTTTTTCAAGGGTGGACATAACCCGGAGCCAAAGAACTAACCTTTCTCAAGCAAAGCAGTTGGCATCAGTCGATAAAATGAATGAGGTATTCTTTGGCCTGGGTGCTGAGGACACCAGGGTGAGTGTGAAGCTATTTCTCTCCTCACGTCCCAATTTTCCTATTAGTTGTCTCTTACGTGGAACTTGTCTCATGACTAATGCCTTCCTGGGGTTGTCCAGGAGGGTGCTGCCTCCCTGCCCTCTCCTGAGCCTTCAGAGCCATAGGAGGGGCCCTGGCATTGCGTCCTCCAGCCTTCCCTCTGCACACGAGGGCTCAGAGCCAAGATGACTGCCCAAGGGCGTGGGGGAGTCTGCAGCAGGGGCGAGCCTGGAGTCCAGGTTTCCTGACTCCCAGTGCACTGTTCCTTCTAGCCCCTGCAGCTGGTGTCCACTGCGTACAGGTCAAGTTTTCTTCTCTTTGTTTCTAAGCTATAATCCTTAAAGGTGACGAGACTTAGGTGCCTTTACTCATCTCTGTTCTTTTATTCAACTTTGGGACTCAGTCAGGGTCACAGATGAAAAAGAAAGTTGGCCTCATTCTTTGTTATCTTATTCAGAAATGTTAGTGTGCTTGTATGGTTAGGTTTACTTGCCTGGGAAACAAAGAAGGCCATTGAGAACTGTCACCCATGCTACCAAATAGACTAAAACATAACAGAATTGCTGTAAGACTGACCTATGCTATTTAAATGTCACACACCCCCACTAGTTTCCTAGAGTATGCCATGAGTAACAAAGTTAACGTTTATTGACCCCGTTATGTGCCATCACTATGCTAAGCACATTTCCTAACTTATCTCTGATAGGCTCAGAGATGGATATCACTATTGTTTTAAACTGTTTTCTACACAAGGGAGAAAATACAGACTCAGGTTCAGAAACTTGCCTGCGGTCACACAGGTAATAAAAAGGGATACAGAAATTCAAAACTAGGCAGATGGTCTGATTCCAAGGCCTCATTCTTCACTTCTGCGTCATCAGTGAACAGACTGACACCGTTTGCGGGCTTTGACGTCCACCTACAGGTTGAACATTTAAGTTTCCGTTACGTTTCACAATTATGTGAACCACACGGGGCAGTGGCCCTGAGAGCAGAACTCAAACTCGTGAGCTTCAGCTCAGTTCTGATTTTTCACCTGATCGATAATAGTCTCCAGTTGGTGCCACTCTACAAGTTGTGATTGTTCCAAGGTCACCGGTGCCACTCTACAAGTTGTGATTGTCCCAAGGTCACCTAACACCTGTAATTTTGATCAACTCCCATACAAAGAGTCAGATAAGTGAGTAGCAGGTGGTTGGTCCACTTGTCTTGGTCCACTGCCCCAAGAAGTACCCACCCAAGAACTGTCACATATGCTGAAAGGTAGGGGCTGGCTGAAGAAGATTATCACAAGATTTTAATCGTGATTGCTAAGGAATAAAAAAAGAATCTTTAACTGTTAGGATTCTAAAATGCAAAGGATCGCCAGTGTATATTCTTCTCGGAGTGGTTAATACAAAATAAAGATACATTTTAAATTATCACCAAAATAATAGTGAAATACATTTGTGCATGGTGCTTACAGTATCTTTCTGTCCCATGTATTCAAAGTTAATAAGCTTTAAAATTATACCAGGACTTTACAAACACAATCTGTGTGCAATGCCTGTGGAACCCTGCTTTTAATCTGCAGGTCAAACCGTGTCTGTGTTGTAAAGAAAATAACCTCCTGTAGCTAAATATCTCTAAGATTGAATTTGAATCCCTCTATAGCTCAGAAAATCTTCAAGCTCCTAGACTCTGCTTAAAAAGGGTGCATAGTTATTTTATGTATTGGCTACTCTGTAGTTCACTGTAGGTTCTTTATTTAAATGCTGTTGGCTTAAGTTATTAGTGAAAGAGTTTTGGAAAGAAATTCAGAGACCAGGAATTAATGAATAAGGATATCTCAGAGTTTTTTTTAAATCTGTTTTCCCTTCTGAATAGTAGTAGCTGTTTTAGTACTGGGAGAGTATATGACCTCAGGTAATACCAGGGTTTTTATTTCATACAAATTGTCAGTCTGCTATTAATGACCAAAGCTACTTTGCTTTACATGAATAGAGTACTAACATTTCTAGCTACTGGTGTTTTTGATAGCAACTTATTTGCAAAATGTCCTAAATATTAAAGAAGCACAACCAAATCAGTTGGCGATTATTCCTCTGTCCTTAAACAAGCACAACTCTGATAATTCTCTTGGTTTTTTCCCCCTCGATCTTGATGCTAATGAATCCATCTTCCCAATGTCGCTTGAGTCAGCACTAATGCATCTCAGGGGGAATGTCCTTTCCTTTAATCATCTACGGTACCGGGACCTGGGGCATCAACAGGACCAGGCCGGGGATGTGTTGGTCTTATCTCCTGCTGAAGTTAAAGCTCAGTGCAGTTTGTGTTCCTCACTCCATTGGATTGTAAAATGAGTCTAAGGAAAGAATTTGCTCCTAAACACAATTAATCCTGCTCTAGTCTTTTACTCTACTCATCCATCACCCGCTTCTGGAAAAAAAAAAACATTGGGGAATTTGCCCACGCTCCCGGCTCAGTTCAGGTTTTCATGTGTACAAGCGAGGGCAGGGCTGAGTGGACCGCAAGGGCTGACTTTTGAGTAGAGCGTGGCGGCGTCCTGCCCGTTTTGATCCCGAGAGGATGTCACTGTGAGCTGTGGCGGTGCCCAAAGTGCCTGAACCTCTTAAGACAGTCACCATCTAACAGTGTTTTGAGGTGAAAGAGTCAGCAATAAGAATACTTGTTACAAAGTCTCTAACACTTGACTGGCTTGTATTTCCTTCCTTAACGTTTCCTTCTTTTTCTCTCCCCTTTTTTTCTTTTCCAGCTAATTTCCATTGATGAATTGGATAATGCTGAGGTCCTAATTTTGTTGTTTTTTTGTTTTTAATGTTCCATGGTGGTGTTTCCGTGCCACTCCTCCAGTTAGCCTTGTGATCCGTTCTCTAGTCTCCGTGGCGTCGAGTGTCTGACTTTGTGTCGTGTGCCTTCCGGAGTGAATGGAGTCTCTTGTGTCTGTGTTAGCATCTCCCATGAGTTTGTTTGACATTCGTCCTTGCAGCTCCCACCTGAAATTAGATAAAGATTTTCTTAACTGCTATAAGATTTCAATCATTCACTGTCTAGAATCTCAGCTGAGTTTGTGGTTGACGGCTGGCCATTAACATATCTCTGAAACTCAGTTTTGGTTTCAGTATAAAGAGCCCCTCTATCTGTAGGTAAAGCATCTAATGCAAAAAGGTACAACGGCATTGGTATAGTTTGAAAGTAGTAAGAAAAAAACAAAACAAAACACTACTCTCTTGGTTTGCATGTTAACAAGCATTGAGAGTTCATATAAAATTTTTCAAAGTACAGCGTGAATTCCAAAGTGCTAGTTGAGACTTGCCACCTATAGGCTCACCGGTGAGATTAGGAGTGTCCTATGTCCTGGCTTCTCTTCTAGGAGAACTACCTGTAGATCCAGAAATTGAATGTCATTCAATGCCCACTGTACTTATGTATCAAATTAGTTTCACTTTCTGAGAATTACCCTGGAGACTGACAAGTTGTTTTGTTTGGGATTTGGGGACCTCTTAAATATCTTTTGTTTGAATGTTTTTTTCAACATTCCTTGCCATAGTTTTTTGGCTACAATACATGCTAGGTAAATGGTACCAGAAAAAATTAATTGGGATTAATGTATATATAAACGAGAGGATTTAATGGGTTGGTGTATTGGAATAAAATTTTATTTAACTTTTAAAAATCACTTTTCTGGTCTACCTATCTGTTCTTCTTTTGGTAGACCAATGAATACCTTATTTTTGCTGAGAAAGAGATACCAAATAGAACATGTCGTCTACTCTAATGCCATAATTTCAGGAATACTAAGAAATGGTTCAGATATACCTAAGTAGGGTCTGAATTACAGACTTGAAACTGAAAGCCGAGTGGTTATGAATTTGGTACACTTGCCTCAGGAATGGAGCACAACGAGGTTAGGTGACTAGTCTTAGCTCACACAGCTACAGAGTGGCTAAACTAGGACTAGCCCATGGCTGGCTTTGCTTCTGGCCTGACGTGCTTACTGTTCTACCACAGGAAATTCCGTAAGTACAGAATTTTCCTTGTATTAGGCACGAACAGGTGAAGAGGCCATGCCTTCTGGGATGACTAGAAGATGAGAAAAACAAAAGGGAGTACAGCAACTTAATTAACTGTTCTCCCTACAGTGACTTTTGCCATTTCCTGTGTAGGTTTCCCTCTTCTGGGTTATATCTATGCTGAAAAAATATCCTATGCAGATTGCATGTTGGCACCCTCTGGTGCTCTTGTTTGTACCTAGAGTTGTGAATGCCTCACTGATTTTAATTCTTTCTCTGAAATACTGAGGTTGATTTTCTATCTGGTTAAGTACAAATTAAGTCAGGGAAGGAAAACCTTCCCTAATCAGAGTCTGCGGTGTTATTAATATACTGTTTTGCACCATAGTAATCAGTTGATGTGTTTGCTCGCTCAAGATAGAACTTGGGTCTCCTGGCTCGGGGTTTATTGCTCACTTATGGAAAGATTCCACAGTTGGAGCAGGTGTGTTTATAATTATACTCTGGGAAATAGAATACTGTCTGTTTATAAAAGAAGAATGTTCTGGCAGCCACTTGGATTCTTTGAAAATTCCCTGAAGAAGCAACTGTGGATCCCCTTTGCGTTGCTACTCATGGCAACTGTCAGAACCCAGGGATACTAACACTCTGTCCACAGTCCTTCAGGCTGGTGGATCTGGCCCTCTCGGAGGAGATGCCTGAGTGGCCTTTGTCATCGATGCTGTTCCGGAAACCACCACAGCTCCTATGGTTTCTCTCCCCCGCCAAGCCTTTGCTCGGCATGTGCTCTTGGAAACCTGTAGCCCACAGCTGGAGCTCTGCTGATGCTTAGTGAGAGTTGCTGCCGGCCCAGGAGCAGGGCAGGGCCACACACCCAACGTTCTGGATTCTGAACACGGGAGGACAGCCCCTGAGGTTGTGTGAGGCCTGTCTGGCAGCCCCCGGTCCCCGGATTGAGGAAGGGCCACCGCCCTTTGATGATGAAGGCCAGTTGGGCTCTCAAGAGAGATGCGCAGTGGATGGCTTGAATAAAAGCCTACAGAGTCCCCGTCAGTGCTCTGAGAAAACAGGGTGAAATGAGGACAGCTGTAGATTCCCTGCAAGAGAAGCGCATGGGTTAGGGCCTTCTCAGCTGCCCTCTAGAACAAAATTTTGTTTAAAACCAGGAAGAGGAAGGGTTTTTGTTTTTTGGCAAGTAAATAGAGTCTCCATCCTCACCCCTGGTTTTTCCTTTTACATTAGGACTGGGGTCAGGGGACAAATGGGGTGAAGGAGAGATAGAAACTCCTTGCCTCAGTGTTCCTTCCACTCAGAGCTTGCTGAATTGTTACTTGTGTGTACACCTGGGGGCCACCACCTAAATCAAGATGTGGAATGTTTCCATCACCCCATAAAGTTCCCTCGTCTACCTAATCTTGGCTCAAAACAGATACAAGCTGAAGCTAAACACATTCGTTTATGTGACTAATATTTGAGTGCCTTTTATGTTCCAGGCACTGTGTTGCAGGTTTTGGGTACAGTGGTGCCCCAAATGGACACAGTGTCTGTCATTCTGAAGCTTACAGTTTTGTGGGGCAGATGGACAATAACACAAATTAACATAAAAATGACAGCTGTCAACCCTGAGAAATGTTAGAAAGGAGAAGTGCATGGAATCATGGGAACATGGAATCCGGGTACTTCTACCCAAGCAGGGAGGTCAGGTAATGACAGGTTAGGAGCCCCAGCAGGGGAGTTGTGTGAGTCACTTCTCTAAACCATGAAGCACCACGCTAATCAGAGGGGTGATTCTGGTGAGGTACTCAAACCTGGGGCAGAGGCGGTGAGCGGAGCAGGAGTGCACCTGGTTTTCATGTGCGACTTTGGAAGGGAGTGGTGCGTTCAGAAGTATGTGCTGTAGCTCAGTGCATGTGCCCGTTTCTGCGTATTTGAGATGCGATCCCCACTGTTGAATCACTATCCCTTGGAACCATGGAACCTCCAGAGCCACTGGTGTCAGCTAGCGACTTTGCTGTCCTGCATTGCCGTAAAAAAGCTAAGTAACGTTCCCCGTTATTCGGGGTGGCTGCAGCCTGCTCATATTAATACCGCATTTTCTTCCACCTTGAGTTGCAAATGATGCTACTAACAGGGAACTTTGTAAAATTCAGAGGTGGTGAGGGGAGAGGAGAAACACACAGAATGATTAAATTTCACCTTCAGGGGGCGTTCTCATGACGCCCAACCCAGGGTGAAGGTGTCCTACTTTTTCTACATTGCTGTGAACTGCTGGGTTGGGCACCTGCCAACATTCAGGCGGCAGTTACATAAGAGCTTTTTTTCCTGGAATTTAGGCTCACTGCTGATGTGTGACCTTCAGCAGTAATTGCCAATAAATGCAGTGGGGCTGTTTACTGTTAGACACTGGCAACCACAGAGCAAGCTCACCTCGGAGCATACAGAAGCTATTGCCGAGTCCATGGAAGGTTTTTTTTTTTTCTTTTAATGCTGAGATTATTCCATAATGATCAAAATTGTATAATTTAGTCATGTCAGAATGCATTTTTAAAAAATGAACTTCGCTACTGAGTTCTGATGAACTTGTTCTATAAAATACAAGGAAAACTACATCGTTGGAATTAAGTAACATTTACTTAGTTTTGTTTCTAAAAAAATGAATGCAGTTAGTAAAGAGAATTGCCTTAGCTGTTATGAAGATTTAAAATTGTTCTACTGAAATGCTAGATAATTTCTATTTTAGCTTAATTTTCCTTAAAGCTTAAAGCTGTCTCTTCTCTCAATGTGAATTTGCAAAGGCTGAGGAAGGACATGGCCCAGCACACATATTTGCAAAGCCCATTCACTGCTTGTCTGTCTCCCTGCTCTGAGGTTATGAGTGAATGAAAAGGAACTCTGAAGACTGTTCAAGAAGCTGGAGTGTAAATTCCCTTTGACATGCTGATAACTGGGCCTAGAATGCAGTTACATTTCTTGAATTGCATTCAGTTTCTGCCCAGGGTGGTCCACAGAAAGATATTCTCTTTCAAAGGAAAATTCTAGAAGCCCAAGGGCAGCAGGGGGATTCCCGTTGGGGGCTGTAGAAAACAAAGGGTGTTCGCAGGCTGTGCTCCTTGCTGGCCTATGACAGGCACGCGTGGAACGGATGGATGGAAAGATGGATGGGTGTGGGAGGGTGCTGTGCGAACACCAGAAATAGTAACTCTAGGAAGTCTGTGGGCTTCTTTTTATTTAAGAATGACAAAGTACAATTTCCTTCATTTATAGTAGAAACTCCTCCCATGATGAAGTGTCAGGCACATTTGCGTGTATTGGAAATGACTAGATCAGTGTCTTCTCTGTGCATATCGAGTTACTACCCCAGGGCCTTTGTTACGATGCCCTGATCAGTGGCCACATCCAGGAAGGACCCTTAGGATTCGGTGACTTGAGATGCAGTTTGAATTTCCATTTAAAAGCTAGTCATTGGGAGTCTTTTTTTCTCTTAAGTTAGATTTTACTGACCTTGTCTAAAAACGTGGGGAAGACGGAAGATCAAGGAACAAATATGCAGAGGTGATGGGGGGAGTGGTTGGTTTCTGAACTCAGAACTAGGCCACCTCAGAGCATTGTTGATCCACTGTGGGTGGGGGAGTCGCACCTTGGTTGGAGGTGTCAGCACCAAAATACAGTGACTGGTCTTGGGGCTAAGAAGGGGGGATACAAAATGTGGGAAATTCAGACACATCCATGCTCTGAAAACATTCTCCCTTAAAATGTGTTAGTTGAGGACATCAGTTTTCATGCTAAAAAAAATTAACTTTGATAATAAAACTGTGACTCCATTCATTTATTAAACATGATCTTTTGCTTTGGGTATTATACATGATAGTTGTGTAGCTTTTATCTAGTTTGAACATACATAGTTTATTAAAATGCTTAAGTTTATCAAAATTGCAGCTTATTGCTGTAAAATAAACCTATCCTCAAGGAAACATAGCTGAAATCCTTATAGGAGGAAGTGTGAAGTATAGGCTGCTGGTTATTTTACCAAATTATATGCCAGGTATGTTCTGGCCTTTTCTGTGACTGAAAATGTTTTGTGTCCTAGCAAGTCGTATTATTTAGGAAACTTGCTTGTTAGATATTATGAAATGAAGTTTACTGAAAATATACCAGGCATTACTTAATATTTTAGCTGGAAGGAATCCTAAAGAGTATCTGCTCCTGCCTCCCTGAACAGGTCAGAAGCCTGTTCAGAGAGGTTCAGTCACTGGCTCAGGGTCACACAGAGAGCCAGAGCCAAGCTCTTGGTGAGCCGTGGTCACGTGATGCCTGTCCAGTGCTCTCAGGTTTTCCAATCTATTCCACAAATGGATTACACTAAAAATTGTCCTTTTGGTTAGATATTGATTCCTGAAGCTGTAAAGCATCCTCTCTTTATCAAACAACCTCATGAAATTTTTAAAGACAAAAAAGATAATTTAAATTCATTTTTTAAGAATTAATTAGGCTGGCGAGGTGGCTCATGCCCGTAATCCTAGCACTCTGGGAGGCCGAGCGGGGGAGGATCGCGTGACGTCAAGGGTTTGGGACCGGCCTGACCAAGAGCAAGACCCCATCTCTATTAAAAATAGAAAAAATTAGCCAGGTGTGGTGGTGTGCGCCTGTAGTCCCAGCTACTCAAGAAGCTAAGGTAGGAGGATCGCTTAAGCCCAGGAGTTTGAGGTTCCTGTGGGCTAGGCTGATGTCACTGCACTCTAGCCTGGGTGACAGAGTGAGACTCTGTCTCAAAGATAAAACAAAACAAAAATAATTAAACTAATTGTAAAATAAGCATGACAACAATTTAGGAAGGAAACAGAGTGTCAGTATAATCCTAAAACATAATCCCTGCTCTCTGAGTGACTAAGAAATAGATATATGCTACCGATGGCCATTCTGAAAAAATTCAAGACGCTTCTCTGGACAAAGAGAGCACAGGCAAGAGAGTTCAACCAGAGAAATCACACACTAGTTCCAGTTCCATCTTCTTTATTTTCTGAGCTTTTGTTTTGATTGGCAAAGGAGTAAGAGGGCAGGTAGCTCTGTGGGTTCCTGTAGTAGGTCCATGCCTGTAACCCTTTCGTTCTAATCATCTAGGATCAGTGTAAAGGATGGTTAGTGGGAGTGTGGCTGATGCAAGTATTAGAAAATAAAGCTGCTTTCTATCTAATCTTTGAATGCTTGGGCTGCTCTAAAATGCACGGGCAAGCCAGGTGTGGTGGCTCACGGCCTGTAGTCCCAGCTACTCAGGCAGGAGGATGGCTTGAGCTCAGGAGTTGGAGACCACCCTGGGCAGCAGAACGAGACCCTCATCTCATTAAAAAAAAAAATGTATGGGCAGTTGGCTTTAATTCTGCTTTTTCTTATGTGTTCATTTTGCACTAAGGGCAGGTAGCAAAAATGTTCACGCAATTTTAATTCCAGCCTAAGTATACAGAATGTAAGAGTAGAGTTAAAAATCCAAAGTTAGATTGTGATATTATGTGTATCATTTAAAAAATACACACACCTGAGCTCTGTTTTTACTTTCCTTGCCGCACACAAGTCGTTTCTGCCACTGCGTGCCACCACCCCTAACGGGAGGGTAAATACTTCAGAGGGAATCTTCTCTCTGAGGCTGGTGGAGTTGGACTCACGCCTGAAAGGTCTTCCATCTGGCATTGAGTGAGCGACCTCCGTGCATGCCTTCTTGTCTTCAGTGAAGTGTTAATAGTTTAAACTCCAGGATCTTTATTTCATTTTACTTATTGGGAATTAGAAAAAAGACAGAAATCATCAGGTAACATATGATAGCAGCCCTGTACTAAGAGGATTTTTTTTTCCATCTTGGGGGTTAAACTCCCAGGTGGGTAGTGTTGAGCTGGATTGAGACACCACCACGTTTCGCAGCTTTGGTCCTTCATGCTTTCAGCAAGGGCTCTGCCCTGCCACCCGACAGCCACCCTCTGGCCTCAGGAGGGGTGTGCTGCGCTGCTGGGGCACTGTCGGAGACCAGGGTTACACAGTTGCAATGAGAGCCTTGGCTGCATCCCCTGGCCCCAGACTGTATGCCTTGCGCCGGTCAGCCACACCGCTGCTGTGCGACTCTGGTCCTGAGCGGCCCGGGTGGGGTCTGGCGGTTACATCTGACATCAGTTCCCTGCTCCAAGCACGGGTCCTTTGGGAAGGCAGATCGTGGCACTGTCTTCACATGGAGCAGTGGACACGGGCACAACCTTCTCGTAGCCACCACATACACCCTAGTGCATTACTTGCATGTCCTTTGGAGGCGTTCTCTTGTCCTTCATCCGTGGGTTGGAAATTATGGACTGGAGGGAGGTGGCTGCGTGGCATGGCAGGGGTGGGGCTGGGAAACTCAGTCCATGAAGCCCCTGAGGGAAACACGTGGGTGGGATGATCATCGTCAAAGTAATCCTGAACCGAACGCAGGAGACACTGCTCTTCCCAGAGACACTGGACAGGGAGGCTTCTGCCCCTAAGCGGAAGAGCTGGGGGTCTTACTCTGCTGCAAGGCAGGATGTGGAGAAAGGAGAGGCACAGGGGAGAGCCCTGCGCTTGTCACAGTGGCCATGTGGCACTTTCACAAGCTCTGGGCCTGCTGTTGTCTCCGCCCCCTTCTCCCTCCTCTGGGATGCAGCTGTCACTTTCGCTCACTCCCAGATGTGCGGTGGTTCTTCTTTTGACACCTCATGTTTTAAGACATAGTTCCTTCTTGGTTAGTGGTAGGTCTTTTTGTTTCTTTCCTTATTTTAAATGTGTTTCTCCATCGCAGGCCAATTTTCTCTTCCAGCACAACCACATTCAGTTTAATTTAAAAGTATTTGGTCACCTTGATTGCTGAAGCCCACTTCAGTGGGTTACGGAGCAAGGTCACCTCCTCTTTGATCTTTCCTCCTGTGTTTTGTCCTTGAGTGTTGGTCTCTGGACTTCTTTGTGGCCCACGAGAGGCAAGTGCCACGACTAACGTGCTTCGTTTTGCTCCCAACTAGCTGCCGCCAGCTCCGGATTCTGAGAACGCCACCGAGGTGTGTTGCCCCCCTATATTTGTGGTGCCAGTGCCAGCAAATATGGGTGCTTCTCAGTGTCTGGTTGCGTGTCTGGATTGTCGTGACAGAGCATCTGTCCCGGTGGCGGGTGTGGGAGGGAGGTCAGTGGGCTGCCTGGGAACTGATCGTGGCTCTCAGTGTAGAAGGGAGGTCCTAAGAAGCTGGCCCTAAACCGAGCGTCCTCTGGGCTGGAGGACGGGGCTCTTGGAAGGTTCTCACATAAAGCTGTCTTAGTCTCAAGTGATCACTTGAGAAATTTGAGGATGTTAAGACCTCACTGCTGTTAAACAAAATTGACTTTGCGTCCTGTGCAGAGATGATGCAGTTTTGAAGTTCTGGATATTAATTTATACTTTTAGTGAACGCTGTTAATAAATTTGTGGTTTCACAATGCACTTTTTTTTTTTCTGTCCTTCCTGCCACTAACTAAACTTGCTAAATGAGGGACTAAAATTTATTAAGGTGTGTAAGATCATAGAGGAGCTTTTTGAGGAAACACATTTCCGATTTTCAAAATTTAATTTTGGAAACTTAAAAAATCACAGTAGTTCAAGGTAGAGTGAAGTGTACTTTATTTGAAAGGAGTCTGTTAAAAAGTGAAACGAGAGCACATGATCAAACGGCTAAGTTGTAGTGTGGATGTTATCTAAGGATTAGTCTCTAATATTCTGATCAGAGCTCTTCACTGTCAACAGCTTTTATTAGAGTCCTTGTCTCCTGGTGGGGTGGGGAGAGCCGTGGCCCATGTCTGTCTGCTCAGAAGCGTTGATGTCCTCATGCATGTGCTGTGTGTGATGCATGTATGAGCCTTAAGGACCTGCCCAGCTGAGTCTTGCATTTCATCCCCTTTTGGGTTAATGTAACAACATAGAACTTCCTTTTCAGGATCTTTGCAATAAAGTTGGCCAAAAAGTCATATATTTGCCCATTTTAAACAGCGCACTCGGGTGGGGTGGGGGTGGGACAGTCATTACACAGTGTCTAAAGTAATCAAGCATGAGTGTTTGGGGGAAAACCAAAAACAGGCCTGTTCCCCTCCTGTGTAACTCTTGGCTGTATATGAGCTCTCAATGTAATTGCTTGTGACTGATGCTGAAGATGGTAGTGTCTCCTTAGTGTGGTACTTAAAATGGAATTTCTGCATGCTTAGCAGGAGGTTGAAGCAAGTCCACCCCTGAGGCAGCTGGAAGACCATAAAAGGGTACGTAGCCTTGAGTCTTGGTTGTTGGGAGCCATGACCCTAAAACCTGCCTCAGCCACACACTGGGATTGAAAGACAGCTCCTGTTGCTGTTGATATTGTTAAAACGTTAACTGACTCAAGAGCAATCATAGCCATGTGTACGAATGAAACTAACTGGCAATTCTGCCTCTTATCTACCTGATCAGAGCACTGGACCCAGCCTCCAAATAAGGACCAAGTAAGCTTTTCATGTCTGTCCTCTTTTTCGACTTAGGTGAAACCTTAAAAAAAATTTTTTTTCTGTAATGACTGATAATCATTGTAGATAATTTATAATTACACTGCCCAGCCATTAGAGCCACTAACATGCTAATATTTCCTTCTACCCACTTTTTTTTTTACACGTGCGAGCATGTGTGCCAGCAGACATATCTGCACTCGCATTGCCATTGCGATTATTCTAAGTATACTACTTTTGTACCTTGCTTTTGTCATTTTATATCTGGGCATTTTTAAAAAATCTTTGAAAGTTAATGGCTGCCTGAACTCCCCTAAATTAACAACTGGGTCATCATTTTTTTCCTTTGACAAGGACATGAACCAATGTATGCATCTTTGAATAGATTCCTAGACGAGGAATTCCTAGACCAAAGGGTAGATACTTCTTTAAGGCGCTGACTGTGCACTGCCAGCCATGTTCCATTGGATTGTACACATTCAGGGACGTGCTGATATTTATGTCTCCCATTTTTGGAAGATAACTACATGTCCTGGTTTTCTCAGAGTTTATCATATGCAATTACTGTGCTAAGACCTTTACCTGTGTTTACTCATTAATTTTTATTAATGACACAGCCTTCTTCCCCACTTCACAGATTAGGAAATTGAGACTCAGAGAGGTTAAACACCTTACCCAAGGTCATGGGGTTAGAAAATGACCCATCATTGTAAAGACTGCCTTGGAGTTGTGGCCATTGGTGTCCTGGAGAATTTATGCCTGAGATGTACGGGTGGCCTGATGCACCTTTTTTTGCTCATATACCTTGGCCCCCCTCAGTCCCACCACATCCCAAATCCCTTTCGTTCTCTTGCTTTGATGGAGAGAGAAACTTTGTGATTTCTCATACTAGGACCAGAGAATAAATAGTTCCTAGGAAATTGGCATTTCAGCAGAGTTCAGGGTGCAATGCTATAGCCTAGCATCCTGTATCCCCCACATTTTGTGGACCAAGGACACCTTGAATTCACGTATTTTCCATCCTTGTCTGCCCTTTAACAATTACCCTAGGTAGTAGGAGTAAGGACCTTAGGCAGCGGCTCATGGCTGTCCCTAATGTCCAGGGCTTTCAGGGAACTTGGTATTAAATGCTGCCTATGCCCATGAACTTTGGAGTTAGAAACAAGTTTTATGTTTCTTTTTGCTGGGCACTAACTGTGTGATTTGGGATAAATTATTTAACTTTCCTGTGCCTCAGTTTCTTCTGCTATAAAATGGAATAATAGACCCCATCCCTTAGAACTGTCTACTGAGCTGTCTGAAAAGCACTTATTAGCACGGTGGCTGGAATATGATAAAAAATATTAACTATTAAATAGTTATCTTGCAGATTGAAACACTTAGGTGATTTTGTAGGCAATAGGAGTAGAAGAAAGAAGATATTTTTAAATCCAGTCACTACCTTAGTGCTGACTAAGGTGTGAGAGGCTCACAGCTCACATGAGAGGGTGATCTTGCCTGAAAGCACATGATTTTTAAGTGGCTGGAACAGGGGAAATAAAAACGGTCAGTTCCCTCTCCGTTGCGTGTGGCAATATTAACTCCTTAGTGCCTCGCTCAACGCCGGCTCTGTTCCCACACCGTTCATTAGCCGCTAGCTTAATTGACATAAATGAAACGCGTTTTAGTGCAGTGGCTGGGTAGGGTCTTGGTTTCATCGCTCCACATCACCGATCTACCAGTTTTCATTGTTTTAACCTGACACTTATTACAAATGAAACCCTTGACTTTTTCTTTTCTCAGTGTTAGGTAATAATGTGTGTGGAATTGCATACTGAGACAAACATCTGATATTTGTTTGCATACTGTAGGTGTAAACTGCTGGCAAAAAAAACTGGTATTATTTTTAAGAAGGGTTGCACAGCCAAATGTTAAAGCTGAAGAAGTGACGTTATTTGGGAAGTCATTTTTCTTTTTCCATCTGCAATCAGATTTCTCAGCCTGGTACATCATGAACAGCTTAGTGTTGTTGAGTAATTTATATCAAGATGATTAGGAAGGCTTTTCTGTACAGATTTTAATTTTTCCCAAATTAAACCACTGGCTCAGAAAAACAGAATTTTCCTTGAACCCAAGTTTTCACACTAGGGATTTGCATAACTTTTAATAATTTTTATCCATTTTCTCTTTCTCTCCCCTTTTACCTAAAATTCTTAATCTTTATTCTTTCAAAAAATGACCGAATCTCATCCGTTCATTGTTTTAAAAAAATTTCACTTTCTGGTTTTTTTTTTTTTCCTTGCAGTTTAATTTTTTTGTGTGTAGAGGTGGTGAGATGAGTATGTGCCAAAACCCTTATAATTAAGAGGGGAAAAAAATAAAAGTTTGTGGGGTGGAATTTTTTTTTCCCCCATAATGAGCACATTTCATGATATTCTCTTATGGGGAAAAATGTACCATTTGATGCATCAGTTGCTATGGTAACTGCTAGGGTTTTTCTGTGGAAGGAGAGGCAAAATGGTAATCTGAGATCCCTTTGTAACTTCAGTTTGGCATCCAGGCTGCATAAATGCGGACTTCCAGTTCCTGGAGTCCACGTGCTCCTTTCATTACCTCCTGCCTGCTTGACCGCAAACTGACCAGGGTCTTGCTGTTTACCCTCAAAACCACAAAGAGGGGAGGAAAAAAATACAAAACCAACCACCAGGAACCAAAAATCTAACTGAATCACTCCAGCCCCAAGTAGAATCTTGGAGCACAGGCTCCAGTGAAGACTTCTTAAGGGATGTGTTTGTTGACTGATCAGGGTCATACTTCTTTGGACTTGGCCATTCAACCCTGTGTCCTTCCAGATTTTTGTTGCGATGGATACATTGGCCGTCTTCCCTGGCTGTAGTTTACAGGTCTCCACCTCTCAAACAGTGTTCGCAGGGTGCCAAAGGGGGTGCAGTTAGAGAGTTAGGATGTTAACTGCCAGCCATTCCTGTTGTTGGAACCAAAAGTCTGTATCTTATTTAGAGTAAATCTAATCAATGCATCACGATACCAAAAAATGGAAATCATATTTAATCTATCATGTTCAACATGGTGGGAATCTTTGCTTTCCCTTATTTCTTTCTTTGTGGGTTTTCTTGAACATTCCTTTAAAATTTGTGTTTCTCTTAGGAAGTCAGCCTTTTAAATCACCCCATTCCCAGGGACTGCCTTGGAGAGCGTTGATGGGTTTGTACTGGTGCCCGAGACTGAAACACCAGTAAAGCTGTATCTTTATAATGAAGTGGGGTTTTCTAAGCCGTTAAAGAATCCTGCGCTGAATTTTTTTTACCCCACCTTTGAGCTGTTTATTTAAAAAGTACTTGAAACATCACAAGTAACTTCCCCATTTGAAGCACTCTTGGAATTTTGAATTTACAATCAGTCCAGGTGGGGAATGAGTTTCACGGGCTCATAGAAGTTACCCTCCTTTGCCGAACTACGATGGGAGATGTATTCGTGGGTCAAATGGAGAGAGGAAAGTTGGGATTTTCTGTTTCCTGCACATTCATTTAAAAATCAGTCCCTCCTCCTCCTCCTTCCCCACCTCTCCCATGTTACCCCATCCCAATCTGTCCCTGGAGGCTTTGACTAGCAGCAGGGATTAAGAGAAAAACCTGGCAGCCTAGCCCTGGGACTTTACATGATTTTGAGGGTTGACAAGAGCCCAGAGTTTTCTACCTTCCTTCCGTGGTCCCCCACCACCCCCCAGGTACCCTCCCTCTCCCTGTCTGTCCTTCCTGTCTTGTTTTGCAAACACTTCACTTGAGATCTCCAGACCTATTCTCAGAGCTTATTAACAAGTCACTTTAAATTCTACTGACTCATGTTACAGTTGCAGGTCTCTTCAGAAGAACTTTCCAGTCTCTATTTTAGAGACCTGCCAGATTTTAACACCTCCCCTCTCTGCTAGACTTCTCACTTACCTCTCGTGAAGACGCACCAGAGGAACTCCATGCCTTACTGCTTTGTCCTGGCGAAAGAGTCCAGGGGGATTCAGCCAGCCTTTGACTTTTAGAAACCTACAGAAGGGGAGAGGGTCTGAGTGTTCCTTGGGAGCATGGCTGCAGGTGTGACAAGGCTGGGACTATGTGCTGTGTGCTGGCTTGCCGCCGTCCCCTAGTATTGCTGAACAAATCAAAGTGCTGTGGGGTTTTTTCGGTTAGAGTTATGAGCAAGAGCTGTTACATCCCCTGTTCAGGATTCTTTTGATATTTATATTTTTAAAACTTTTTATTATGAAAAAGTTGAAATATACACAAACAAGTTAGAAGAGTTTTGACGATGCCCATTCGTAACTCAGCTTCAACAACTATCAACTCTATCCCTCCCCACTTCCCCTTATCCCCTGTTATTTTAAAGCAAATCCCAGACAAAATGGCATTTCATCCATGATGATTATTTTTGGTGGGACATATCTAATATCTGCCACTAATTTATTTTCCATACCATTATTTTTTTCTTTAGCATTTGGCCCATTGACTATTTTTGTAAGAAAGGGCTACTTTGGGTTTATTACATCATTATACTCTATTGCTCTGATAGCTTAATATTTTTTAGGACCTTGGGAATAAACCCTGTGCTTAAAACAACATTTTTATATTGGAGAGTAGAAGCTGACCTGTAAAATTTTCAATTTGTCCAAATTTTATCAACTTATCCCAAAGGGATTTTTGTTGTTAGTTGCCCTTCAAAATTACTCTTCTGTCTTACTACTCCATGAGAGGGTGGTTATCACTACATGAGAGTCAATATTCTAGGCTTCTGCCTTAAAAAAATGATCTGGTTTTCTGAGAAAGTATTGAAATTAACTTCAGAGTTTCCAAATGTTTTTATTAATAATTTATCTTTTCACTGAGTGAAACTAGGCCAGTTATAACTGAGTACCCCTGTGTTTTTTGGAATATTAGTCTCTCAGTTATGCATTAAATTCAGAACCTGATTTCATTATCCTGTTTGAATTAAGGGTGAGGCACTCAGGCAAATTTTGGTCAACCGTTACTATGGAAACGTCAGACCTTCAGGAAGAAGAGAGAGCCTTACCAGCTTTGGCAATGGCCCGCTATCGCCAGGAGGACCCAGCAAGCCTGGGGGAGGAGGTAGGCTGTGTGGTGCACTGATGAACTTCACGCGTTAATCAAGACTGTCACGTGACAGCTGCATGTTTCCGCCTAACAGGTTGAAACTCTAAACAGATGAATTTGTGTTGCAAGTGTGTTTTTTAGCAATTTGTTTTGTCTTTTGATCTACCGTTAAATTGATGCCTAAACATATTTCCCTGCAAATAGCATTTCCCTGCACTTAGATACTGGCTATGCCTTTTGCTTCTCTTTCCCACGCAGTGACCGTCTTGGTGATATTTGAATGACTCAAGGTACTTGATTTTATTGCAGATTCTCCTGTGGTCATTAGGACTCATGTCATCCCATAAAATGATGAGGGTATTGGCAGCAAGGATAGTGAAAGCTACCATTTATTCTTCACTTACTGAGTGCCAGGGGCTTTCCTAAGCTTATTGCATTCTTTATCTCATTTTCTCCTCCAAGTTACTCATTCAGTGGCAGGTACTGGCTTTATCGCAGTTTAACAGAGGAGATGGAAGCTTGTTACTGGCTGTCTGTAATTTGAATCTGGTATCTCTCATTCTAATGCCCATGCTGTGTGCATCTGCATACTCTTACGGGAGTTTACCAAAAAACATCTCTGTACAGAAGTGCTTAAAAACAGATCGTTCAAAGTGTTTCAAATCGTTTTAAGCACAATGACAGGTAAAAGTTGCAAAAAAATGGAACTCGACGGTAGGTATCACCTAGTTTGGCCACTTAGGGAGCTCAATGCTCAAAGCGCAAATGTGATTCCATCTTGTGGTGATGAGTGTGGGGCAGCTTCTGATCCTCAGCGGGTTCCCTGCTCAGTGTTTGGTAAATGTGTCCTAGCAAATTCTAGGGAGGGAGCTTGGGATTCTCACCAGATGAAAACTTAACATATATCTTGCCCAGTTCCTGGAGCTGTGCAGGCTTCAGGATAGATGCAGTTCTCAGGGCAAACTGAGCATTTCAAACCCCCAAATTCACGTGGAAGTTCCTCACACAACCTCTCAAAACTGTTTCTCTTTACTTTCTGTAGTGGGGTCATTTAACAAACATGGGAGGCCCTTGGGAGGCACTGTGAGGGGATTTGGAAATATAAGGCAGACACTGCTCTAAGAAGCTGGAGCAGGGAAGACGTACAGCCCAGTTTCCACCTTGCACCGTGGATGTAGGGCCATAATGAAGGACAAGCAGCACAGAGGAGGAGGCATTTGAATTGAGCTCTACAGAGGAGGACCGATACATGATTTTCCACTTTCTGAAACTGATTAGCCCGTTACATGTGCACTAATGTTTCAGTTATTGCCAATAGTAATGCAAGGCAAGTTCTAAAATACGTACTTTCCAGACACAATCGGAACCCATTCTACTAAGTGGCTCAGGTACTCTCTTCTTAAGGACATTCCTCTCATCTCAAGCACAGTGAGGATGGGAACTCGGTTTTGTTTACTCCCCTACCCCAGCTCTTGGCTCTGTGCCAAGTACTGGGTAAATATTGAATGAATGAACCAACAGATAAATTATGTGAAAGACAGAGTTTGGGGTTAGGGTGGGTTTGTTAGAAAGAGGGCCAAAATGATCCCTGTAGGCTAAACTTTCTTAAGATGTTCTAAGAAGTGCTTGAGTTTGGTTTGTGTCTTAAACTCAAACCAGTTCTTAGTAATTCTGCCCCAAGTTATTGTGCTTAATGTAAGGGAGAGTCTTCGCTGGATGGCTTTAGGTCACTTGCTAGAAGTGTATCTCTCTTCATCTTGTCTGCCTGAGTTCAAATACCATCTCTGCTGCTTGCAAGCAGTGTCTTCGGACAAATGACTTCATCTCTCTGTGTTAATAATTAGTGCCTTCTTTGTGGTGTTGTTAAAGGGTTTAAAGAAATAATATGGGTAAGGGGTTTAGTGTGTAAAGTATTGGTGCACATTAAGTATGCGATGAACATCAGCCACTCTGATTGTGCTTAGTAAAAACAATGTTCCATCTTCCTAGGGGGAGGTTCCGGATCCAGTTCCATGAGCAGGGGTGAGATGAGCCTGGCTGAGGTTCAGTGTCACCTTGACAAGGAGGGGGCCTCTAATCTGGTAATCGACCTCATAATGAACGCGTCCAGTGACCGAGTGTTCCATGAAAGCATTCTCCTGGCCATTGCCCTTCTGGAAGGAGGCAACACCACCATACAGGTAGGAAGACAGCTTGGCTGCTGGCATGGCATCCCTGCTGAGCAGGAGGAGAGCCTGTTCTGGGAGCCAGATACCCAGGTGGTACAAGGGACAGCTCATTCTTAGGGCACGATATTCTGTTCTGAAAAACAAATTCTATTGACATCCTGCTGTGATCATTTGGTCATAATTCAGACTTGGTTGCAAAGCATGAGTTACATTTGAAAACTGATAAAACACTGAGGATGTGCAAAGAAAATTGGCCCAAGATCTAGAGCATAGTGGGTATTCCATAACTGTTTGTTGAATGAATGATTGAAGTTTGTTTATGGTTTTCATACAAGATTGTAGGGAATGCCATCACAAGATGACCAGAAGGGAGTTTGGACTGTGTGTGCTATTTAGAAGATTTAATTTATTTATCTACAGACACTGTAGCTATTGTTCACTAAAAATTTCTCTGCCTTTTAACTGAAAATTCAATAAAATCAAACCAATTTGAACTAATACAAATGAATAGGGAAAAGCCAGGATTAGTGAAAGATTAGTCAAAGGTTAGTCAAAGATGAGTAGATAATTTTTTGGAAGCTAAGTATGAAAGCTTATATTTAAAATGATAATAAAAACCAGAATTCTTGTAGAAGTCTTTAAAATATCTTCCAATTTTAATGATATATAAATAACATAAATTTTATGTAGAAACGGCATTTAAAATGATTCCTTTAAATATTTCTAATACCTCCTTCATGCAGTGTTTTTTCTTTATTGGCTCCCTGAGCAAGAGTGTACTTGGAGATGTGTGTGTGCATATGGGTGTACACGCACACGCATGTATTTTGATAAAAGCTTATTGAGATCTAATTCACATACCATAAAATTCACCATGATATATATATATTTGACCTGACATATTCTTGGCCTCGAATTGAAATTCAGAGTCTGGATTAATGAAGTCTTGGTTCTTTGTGCAAATTAGAAAAGGGCGTTTCTTCCTGTGAGTCGATGTGCCCCGGGCCAGGGCACCTGGCTTGGCAAGTGCAGCACAGGCGAGATGTCGGTCCCTGCCCACTCTTCCAGCCGGCGCCCTTGTGCCTCACACAACCCGCGCGGCCGACTGCGGTGGCCCTTTCTTCTCGCCTTCCAATGCCCGTTTGCCCCAACACACACTCTGGAAGTATGTTGTTATGCATTGCACCGAGGTGAGATTTGTGACGAGTTAGTCACCGAGGCCGATGGAGAGGTCCACAGCCTGTCCGAGTTGTCGCACGGGCACATGAGTTGTAACGTGTTGGAACTGCTGCCTGGTTTTGTCCCGTGGGTGTGAGCGGGTCCCACGGTCCTTGTCATAGGGATGTTGCCCCACCGCTGCCGTGTCCGTATTCGTGTGTTGGGATGAAAGTGATGCTGAAACGCTCCTTGCCTTCGCTCCACATGACTTCCTGTGACTAGATCAGTTGAACTAAATACTTATCTGGCACTTTCTGTACATGTTACTCCAGACACTGGGGCTGGTCCGTCCAGGAGAATTTTCTCTGGGCATAGCCAAGTGTGAAAAATGAGGGCAGTGTGGCGAATTTTTTATAAATCAGTGTATTCCATTTGAAGGACTGTCTGACCATTTTATTCTGAGATTATATTTCTCTAGTTTTTATTTTTAGCTCCAGTGTCTTTCGGGTGAAATGGTATTGATAATGGATGATAGATTTTTTTTTTCTATTGGCCAAATAAGAAGGTAGAACCCCCAGGTCATTCCCTCCTTTCCCCAAGATTTTTTAAAGCTTTACTAATTTGAGAAATCTCAGAATGCCAGAAGCTCAGTCGGTAAGAAATTGGATGTCTAGGAAGGACACATACACTTACGAAGCTGTGTCTCAAGGATAATGTTTCATGCTATCCGAGAAGTAGAAGTGATACATCCAAGAAGTACCCACATCTCTGTGAGGAGTTTGTGCAAGATCTTTGGGTGAAATGAGTTTTGAAGGATGAGTGCAGGTGTGAACCGTGAGAATTGGGCATGGGGTTGGGACGTGGGGAGCCTCTGCCACACTCCACGGAAGAGAAGGCCCAGAGCCGTGGAGCAGCAGCTGTGTTCCCAGAACAGGGACTGGGTCCTTCACACTAGGGAGCGCTGTGTAGGTGCGGCCAGAGGGCCTGGGTTGGGGCTTGGGCTTGGGTGCAGTGGCAGTTCAGCTGCAATGCAGCCCTCCAAGGGGCTTCAGAGCTATAATTTAGGACTATAAATCTGGCAGTGTAGGGACAGACATATTGAGGAAAGCAGGGGCCAGAAGGAGGCAGTATAATAATTATTAATAAAAATTAATTAGCAGTGATTTAGGGGCGAGCTAATGAGAGCCTGAACTCAAACCAAATCTCTGATAAAAGAGGTCATAACTTGGGAGAGGATATTTTCTGGAAGGGGCACAAGGTAGCTCTTTGGGTGCTGGCAACACCCTCTACCTCTTCATCCGAGTAGTGGTTACACAAGTGTGTACATGCTTAAAACTCAGTGAGCCGTACACTTAAAATGGGTTTGCTTTAGTGTACCTATATTGTACCTCAATAGAAAAAGAAAAGAAATGGGGGGAAGATGAGAGTCTGAACCCTGCTGGGACGAAAGGGGAGCACAGGTGGGCAGGATGTCATGCATGGAGACCTCACTCCCTGCTCCAGGCGCTGGCTGGACCCGTAGGCACTGCGTAACCGTGGGCTGAAGTGGCTCCTGATTGCGTGTGGGAGAGAAGGTCAGCGGTCCCAGCTGGCTCTGGAGGCTTCGCGACGGCTCGTGCGGACGCACGGAGGCGCGTCGATGAAGGAGTAACGACTCAGCTTGCAGCCACTGGCGGGGCCGAGGCTCACTGGGGAGATGCAGTCCGGGGCTCTGGCGAGATGCCGTGTTTTTCACGGTGTACCCCTGATGGTGACGGCGAGGCACACAGAAGCTGTTTTTCCTTCAAGTTCTTTATCTTGTAAAGTAATTATGAATATTAGTGTCATGTTTTCACACATTTATTACTCATGCACTCAGGCTCCAGATGAAATGCCACGGTGGAGCTGCGGCAGTTCAGCCGCTCTGGGAAGGGAGCTGTCTCCTCTCAGGGAGCCAGGGTTCTCGGGAGTGGGCCTGGCCTGGCTTTGGGGCCTGTGGGCCCTGTGCCAGGATGGGGGGCCGGGACTCTGAGGGGTCGCATGGGTGCTCTCGCTCTCCCTCCTCCCCTTCTTCGGTGACCTCTCGGGGGCCCAGTCTAACCCCCACTGCCTCCCAGAGGCCTGTGGTTCCGGGAAAATTGCCTCCAGCCTGGAGTTGACTTGTGAGATCCCCTTGGCCCCGAGCTTCTCTTTCTCTGGAGAAAATGATGTGGAACTAGGGTCGTGTCTGGGGCCAGTTAAGGACAGGAACCCTGAAGCCCCAGGGGAAGTGATTCAGAGTTTCGTCTTGCTGTAGAGAAGCTGGTTCAAAGTAGTAAGTGACCAGCTGGGAAGCTAGTCTGACTTGGGCTGAGACTGCAGTGGCGGCTATTAATGATTGCCGAGATGCCGTCATCCGTTACAGACGAGGTCGGCTCCAGCCGGCGCTCCCCGATCAGTATCACTCCCGCACAGGGTGACCCGAGTGGTCTCAGGATGCAAAATTGGTCTGCAGTCAGGCGGGCTTCTTGAGGCTTATGTTTCCCACGACAGGTGCTAGAAGGGAATTGCAGGGAAGCAGTCAGGGCTACACGGTTCCAGAACTGTATCTCTGTATTTGCCAAGTTCTGCATCTATGAGTTCTACATCCATGGATTCAACCAGCCTCAAATTGAAAATACTTAGGGGTTAAAAAAACAAAACAAAACAATAAAAATACAAATTTTAAAGTATACTATAGCAACTATTTCCATAGCATTTACATTGTATTAGTTATTATAAGCAATCTAGAGGTGATGTAAAGTGTACGCAAGGATACGCATAGGTTATATGCAAATACTGTACCATTTTATGTAAGGGAGTTGAGCATCCACGGATTTTGGTATCCGTGGGAGTCCTGGAAGCAATCCTTCATGGATAGCGAGGGACAACTGTGTGGCTTGTCCAAGGATAGGGCTGCAAAGAGCTCTTATATTTAGTAGCACCTCCTCTCAGGATTTGGAACACGTTTCACATGGGAAAGAGAAATGAGACCTGCTTTCAAATCCAGTTTTGTGTGAGATTAGGGAAGTTATCCTGGGCTTCTGTCCCTTTGTTTATCAAGTGTGAGGCATGAATAGACTCCCGGGTCCCTTGCAGCTTTGAATCAGGAGGTTTCAGCAATCATTAGATATTTTCCCAGGAACCCTTAGAACCTAGTAGCATTGATTGGCTGGTTCCATTTCTGAAGTCTTCCTTGGTTCTTGAAAAATTAGATAAACCATAGTACAGCCAAACATTGGAATACTAGTCAGCAATAAAAAGGAATAAAATATTGATAAATGTAATAACTTGCATCTCAAAAGTATTATGTGGCCGGCGCGGTGGCTCACGCCTGTAATCCTAGCACTCTGGGAGGCCGAGGTGGGCGGATCGTTCTGAGCTCAGGAGTTCGAGACCAGCCTGAGCAAGAGTGAGACCCCGTCTCTACCAAAAATAGAAAGAAATTAATTGGACAG